>CALSCR010004036.1:5725-25964 GCA_943704495.1 Pigoraptor chileana | reverse complement strand
CAAAACAACACAAAACAACACAAAACAACACAAAACAACACAAAACAACACAAAACAACACAAAACAACACAAAAAAAACCGCGCGATTGCCAAACAGGAGCGCTGGTCCAAAACGCTGTCGATCGCCGGCGCCACAATGGTGGATAAACTGCCTGGCAGTCGCTCGTGGGCGGCGGACGCCCCCCCGGATGACCGGGCATGTGACGTCATGCTCTGTGACAAGGACGCACCGCAGAGCATAGTAGACAAGGCGGAGATACTAGGGGCAGCCGTGCTCTCGCCAGAGTGGGTTGTGCAGTCTGTGATCCACGGGAAAATCGCAGATCCCCGCGCCAACCAGGCCTACCGGCACGCCCTCCCGAGTAACTACAACGCGGCCGAGCTTTGTAGGCACGTGACTGGCGCGTTTGCGCAGTCGGGGACGTCCGGGGCGGCATCCGCGTCGCTGTTGTGAGAGCGATTTCGTGTGTTCGATTGTCGCTTTTGCGTCAGTGCTTGCCTTTTAGTTGTGTATATTTTTTCCCTTTATTGTCATGGACAAATGCTGCAACTGAAGGAGACGTTGTTGCACTTTGACTGACGTTTTGTCGTGTGGCCATCTGATGGGGCTTTGCATACCGACTGCTGCCAGTGTGCCACACTGATGCGGCATCTTTACGTGGATGGTTTATTATCCTGTTCTGTGTCTGTCAGGTGCTCTTGGTGCTGATGGTGAGGCGCATGTTGAGGAATGCTAATGAAACAAAGCGGTCGGCAGTTTGGCTCTGTCGCATCGCCCACTAATTTCAATTCACTGTCTCCTGCAATATCTCAAATCATATATCTAGAGAGTAGTCCTCTACTCCGGGTCGCATTTTCTCGGGGACTCTCTGTTTCATAGATTCCATCTCTAAAGACATAAATATACATATCCAGAAAATAAAATGCACCCTGCCAACTGAAGGGGCATGAAAAGTATATGTTGACGCAAGCATTTAGTGTAATGAAGGCAGTTCGTCAGTCCCTGTCCACAAGCACCGCCAATCATCCCACGTGATTGACCTCGCATGCGTCCACTTGGCCACCACTGATTCCACCATCGAACACGATGCTACACGCGACGTAACACTGCTGGCGGACACACACAGCAACAACACACGCGAGCCCCCCCCCCCCTTTTCTAGGCACGCACACACATAACACCTCACTGAGTCACACATCTCAATGCTTTTCAATTCGGAATTGAATTAGTGGAATTGGTGTCGACGGCAGATTCCTCCTGAGACAGACACAGAACAACAACTACGTTCAGGTGACATGATTGCTCATTGTCCACCGCACACAATAGTGCAGCTGCACACCAGAGATGAGAAACGCCAGTGTTGCAGCCCTCCTCTGGTCAGCATAATCTCCGCATGTGTCTGGACTGAGCAATAAGCGTATGTTTAAAGTGGGCTGGCGAGGCGTCCAACTGAGGGGAATGCCGTCACGCCCCCGCGTCCGCGATGCCCGCCTAATGACAACGCACTTAGTGTCATGAGCCACCGGTCCAGACCGAATCCATATACAGGGATAAATACCGAGCGTGCCGAGCAGGTAACCCGTGATAAGTACCCTTGATAAGTACTCTTGCCACCCAGACGTGAAATGCATCCACGACACCATGCGTGGATACTCCGAGACCCCGCACAGCCTTTAAATAGAAATAAACGGCCGGCGAACCGGCGACGCAGCGACATGTTTAGGATTCCATAGCATCGACGAGCCGTTCAAGGACGCGATTGGCATCGGCGATGCTCCGAATGGACGAAAAGAGAGTGTGCGCACTGTGCACGAGGCCGTCAAGGTTTTCGGCATCCGCAAACGCCGCCTGTGAGACAAGAAAATTCGCCAAGAAACTCATTAACCCAGACACAGATACACAGCATGAGTGGGAAGTCCGATATCTAAAGTAAGTGGCCTTTAGCACCGCCAAAAAACATTTAAAAAAAAGGAGAAGACCGCCATTCTGATCATTACCAAACACTAACGAGGAAGAAAGAAAAAACACACACAGTGACACCCGACGCAGGTGCAGTATTGGAATGGAGAGATGTACGTGCTTGCTGCGTGCGTACGACCAGACGATTCAAAGAGCAAAACAATATAATGGACACGCCTTTCATAAGACCTTCAGTGCTCAAAACGCCTTAGGCATACTCCAACCATTTCGCTAAAAGAGAAAGACTCATCTAAGTATGGGCCAGGTAATACATACAACGAATATGTACGAATGCACTGCAATCGATGCAACAAATACCCACGGATGGATTCGGCGGTGACTCTGAGGCAGCTTGTCGCAGTGCGTCAAGGCCAACAAGGAGCGCGTTTGCTTCTTCCACGCACTGTGGCGTGGAAGGAATAGACAATGAGAAAGCAGGGTTGTGTGAGTGTGTGGGCGGATGTGTTGTGTGTGGTTTGTGTGTAGTTTGAGGCACGTGGGGATGACACCCCCCCCCCCCCCCCCCCCCCCTCCCAAACACACATACACACGCATTAATAACAAACTAAAAAAACCACACACACACAAACCTTCTTGTTTGCATCTCGGGCACTCTGTTCTTGTCGCGCCACCGCAATCTCCCTCGCCACGCGCAGCCGATTCTTCTCAACCTCCAACAACGCCTTCCTCAGACGGCGCTTTGTGGCTGCAGCACGTCGCACGGCGTTCATAAGCACGCGGTGTTCCTCCGCCGCGTCAATCTGCACTCGTCAAAGGCAATGTGTCGACAGTTAAATAAAAGCATGCCATGACGCTATGCCCATCGACACAAACCACCAAAAGATCGACAAGGTCGATAGAGCGAGCAATTAACAGTAGTGGATCTACGAAAGTGTTGTGGCATGGGAAGTGCATTGGTGCGATTGAAAACGATTCACAATATTGGAAGCAGAGTCGGCGAGATCCATTTTTCAAAAAGAGAAGCACATTGGAATAGGAATGCACGTTGGGAGCAAAATTGGACCTCAAACTCCCAATATAAGAATTACCAAGCATGGCCGAGGAACGAGGCCATCAGTTCATTAAAAAGAAAGGAGCAACAAAACAGCCAATTTAAGTAAAGTGCGCACCTGTTCACGAAAGGCGAGCTGCAGTTCCGCAAGAAAATCATCGAGAACCCTGCGCGATCCCTTGTCAGTGGCCGCTTCCTTCCTGCAGCGCACACCAACCACGGCGATGACATGTGGATTAGATTACATGCACACGAGTGTTGCTTGTTTGTTTGTTTGTTGTTTGGTTGTTTGTGTTTGGTTGTATGGGGATCGGTATGAGAACAGGGACGGACACATGAGTGAGGGCGAGGAAAGAAGGGGTGATGTGCAGCGATGACGAAAGAGGGAGGTCAGAACAGAGCAACACAACTGGAGCTTTAAGATGACCACAGTCAGCAGACAGTTGACACCAAGGTAGTAGATTGCACACACACGCACACACCAGGAAGCAATGCCTTCATGGCAGACACACGCACACACACATACGCACACAAGGAATGCCTTCATAGCACATATAGACACACACACGCACACACACGCGGGCGCAAGGGAGCAGAAGACCCGTCCACACCATTCACATCCACACCCCAAAACAACGCAAACAACACACCGCTCTGCAGCAATAAGCTCCTCCACTGCCGACAGTGCAACATCGTGGAGATCCATCTGCGCTCGCTTCCCCGACCCTCCATCGCGGGGCTGCAGCTTCACAACAGTTTCCCTGCGCCCAGCATCATCGCCGTCCGCCCACGACCCGTCACTCTCCCCGCCACTCGAATCAAACTCCCTGCGGAACATGGGCGACATGGCACGTGACTCCGCCGCCCTCCTGGTCACGTGGTCAGCGCGCGCCGGGGAGGCCTCCTCATCGTCCACATCGCTGCCAGCAGAATCATCGTATGTTCTCCGCGACACAGGCGATTCCTGCATGGGCGCCTTACCCTTGCCCTTATCCTTGCCCTTCAACACAGCCGCAGTCGGCAGCGTGCGTCCCCTTGATGCAGGCGCGGCAGTGTGGGGCAGTGGCACTCCCGGCTGCTCATGTGGTCGATCTGGCGCATCACCCTTCTGCCGCTTCAATGAGCCCGTCTTGTCGGTTCTATTTCCAACACCAACATCACCACGTGACGCGTCGTCGTCTTCACTGTCAGCATCCATGCGCGATGGGTGAGATTGACGCTTTCGGGGCCTCTGGTGCTCTTCCTCCTCGTCTGTCTCACCGTCTTCAGCGCGGCGGTGGCTGTCAATACCACGCGCCTCCACAGAAGATCCCTTGAACTTCCGCTTTGGCACTGGCGGAGATGCACCGTCCATGTCCTCCGACACTTTCATCAATTTTCGGCGCTTCGGCGACTGACCCACGACAGGATCCGTCGTACTTTGACGCCTATCGCCCTCGGGGTCCGTTGCAGGCAGCTTCATCCCGGAATAAACACGCAGAATCTCGTCATCCATGTCAATGTCATTCTGATACGAGGCATCATGGTCAGTCGGCAGGGGAGATGTGCGACGCCGGGGTGATTGCCTTCGTGGGACCGACGCTGGTGTTGAGAAGGCGTTTGATGACGCAGCCTCTGACTGGCGTCGCGATCCGCCAGAGATTGGATTACTCGCCACCCGGGATACATCGAAGTCGAGTGTGCGCTTGGTTGTCTTGCGGAGTCTGCACACAGAGTCACAAAGAGACATATTTAGTACATGTGCGTGATTATTATCTCCCAGCGGCGCCAAAAGAAGGAATAAGAAAGCGCATCTAACAACGCGAATGTGTGAGCGACACAAATAAACATAAGCACACTGCAACACTCTGACCAACCCAAGCGGCCTCCGCCCACGACGAGCATCCATGAGCCCTTGTGGTATAGAATGCGCGTAGATAGTAGTTCCTCACAGATGCCTGCAAAAATCCGACACGGATATGTACACTCACTCCTTTTGCGTTTCGTTCAGTGTACCTACACAACTAATATACGATGTAGGATGTCAAGGAACGCACTGTGCAGTTTTTTTTGGCGCGTCCACCAAAAGTGACCACGTGATCTAAAGTTAAGATCACGTGCACTAACCACGTGATCCACTGTGGATCACGTGCGTGTAGGATATGATATCATTGTGAATGTGCGTCAATGTATCGTCAGAATCACAAGCCCCCGGGACTGTGTAAATTGGAGCGGAGTTCGGTAATGCTCATAATTTTACTCTCATATTTCAATCTATTGTGTCGAGTGATTTGTATGCGGATTTTTCAAAACAAAAGAACTGATTAGCAGAACTCGCGGCTTTGGAGCAGTGCGACTGGCCGCCGATTACTGCTGACAGATCCCAAAGCACGGTCAGCCTCATGCGAGTGGTGTCTGTGAGCAGGGGTACCCCTGTGTGTGAGTGTGAGTGAATGTGTGTGTGTGTGTGTGTGTGTGTGTGTGTTTGTGTGTGTGTGGGAGAGCACCTCCTGCATGAGCACTGCGACAAATTATTGTCAACAAAAGGTATGGAGTTGAACGTGTGACCTTTCGATATGATTTCATATCCTCCTATCAACTCACTCGAACGCGCATGCTCCGTCTTTCCATATTGAAGAATTGCGCCTCCGAATCAATCGCGGATATTGCATAAACCAACTGATTCGCACCCTAGTCATTCGGAAGCCTCACCACCCGTGTCTCAACGTTCGGCGGTATCGAGTATTTCGCATTCGATTGCGGAGAAAAAGGAGCTCAAAGTGTGTTTGGGGTCTTGCGCACCGAAGACAGTGCGAATATGGCGGATGCAAAGACTGACGCTGAAAAGGGTGCGGCCATCGCTGTGTCATTGTTTATTGGTTGCATGCAGAGCAAAATTTTACCACACATGTGGTATGGGGGATGCATGCGTGCATGCGCACTTTCGTGTGCTCTGGTGATGCAATGTGGCTGTATGTGTAGGGTGCCAGTGGAGCATTGCTGCCCTTCACTATTGTTCAATCTTGCTCCCCTTCTTGATTTCGTGTCAATCATCAGCTGGCGATGCAAGCGCCGCACGAAAGCGGACAGCCGTGGACTTTCGATTTGGGGATGCACTTGGCGAGGGCTCGTATTCGACCGTCGTTTTCGCCGAGGAAATTGCAACGGGAAAGGAGTTTGCCGTCAAAATTCTCGAAAAGAAGCACATTATTAAGGAGAACAAGATCAAGTATGTCAACACGGAAAAGCTCGTTCTCAACGCATTGAATCACCCTTTCTTCGTGCGTCTCTACTACACCTTTCAAGATGCACAGAAGCTTTACTTTGTGTTGACGTACGCGAAGAACGGCGAGCTTCTCGATTTCATCAAGAAGCTGGGATCCTTTGACGAAAAGTGCACGCAGTACTATGCTGCGGAAATCGTTCTGGCCCTTGAACATATGCATGGCCTGGGCATCATTCACCGCGACCTCAAGCCAGAGAACATCCTTCTTGATCGGGCGATGCACATTAAGATCACCGACTTTGGAACCGCAAAAATTCTTTCGGAGCCCGCTGCGGCCGAAGCGACGTCTGCGTCCGACCAACGGGCGAAAGCCAATTCGTTTGTGGGCACTGCAGAGTACGTTTCTCCCGAATTGTTGACACAAAAGTGCGCTTGTAAGTCGTCCGATCTGTGGGCGCTCGGGTGCATCGTCTACCAGCTGCTCGCGGGGCGGCCTCCGTTTCGCGCCGGAAACGAATACCAGATCTTCCAAAAGATCACAAAGCTCGAGTATGCCATTCCCGATGGATTTCCACCGGCCGCTAAGGACCTCGTCGAAAAGTTGCTGGTGTGTCTTGGAGCATATATATATACATATTTATTGATGTGTGCGTTGGTGTGTACCCTGGTGTGCGCATTTTGTATGTACCCTAGTGTGCGCATTTGTGTGTGCTTGCTGGTGCGAGTCTTGTTCGGGAGCATATGCGTCGTGGTGTGTATGTGTATGTGTATGTGTATGTGTATGTATGTGTGTGTGTGTGCGTGCATTGATTTGTGTGTGTGCGTGTGTGTGTCTTAGTGAGCGTCTTGTCAGGGGGTATGCAAGTGTGTGTGTGTTTGTGTGCGTGGGCCAGATAGGCTGCCCGTTGCTTGTCCACTGCCCCACGTTGTATAAGAGCTTGACTCAACCCTAATACTGACCCTTTTCATATGCTTTATATCCGTTTGATTAATTTTTTTTCTTTGAAAAAATGGACTGCGATTCTCTTTCCTTCAAATTTGGTGTTCAGGTACTCGATCCCGACCAGCGATTCGGTGCCGAAAATAACGGCGGATTTGCTGCACTCAAGGCACATCCATTCTTTGAAGGTTTGTTGTGTTTTTGTTGATGTTAGCCTCTGCGTGTGTGCGTGTGCGTGTGCGTGTGTGTGTGTGTGGGCGTGTTTTGCACCCCCGAGTGTTGCTCTCTATCGTTGATTAGTGCCAATTGTTGCTTGTATTCGGGCCATTAATGAGTGCAGCATGTGTGGCTGATATGAGACAGTGTGTCTGAGCTGCGCGTAAACCCAATGCGGCTCATGCACATTTGTAATTTCTCACTTTTTTTGTTGCTGGTTTTGTGTGCACGTCATTTTGTTTTTAATTTTTATATATAATTCCAATGCGAAAACACAGGCGTCAATTGGAGCACTCTGACAGAGTCGACTCCCCCAGATCTCGTTCCTTATCTTCCCGCCTGCAAAAGTGGAGACGCCGATCTGCATGGAGACATTGTCTTGGTACGTTTATAGTCTACAGAACAAATTTTGACCTTGTTGCCTTCTATAGCATCTAAGTAGTGTCTCAGGCGCCGTGCCCATGAGCTCCACAGATATAGCAGAGAAGGTCAGAGAGACGAGGGGTCGGAGGTATAGAGAGGCCGAGACAGAGTATGTTTAGGACACTGATCACACACTGCATGACTGGTGGATGATGTTATTCGAGTTATTTACACACTAATGTGTTTGTTGTTTGGTGTGTGTGCATGCGTGCATGCGTATATATGTGTGTGTATGAATGTTGAAATGCAGTCAAGGGGTGACGATAAGGACGAGATATTCCCGGAAGACGAAGCACGTGACCGGGCTGAGCCACCGGCAGATTCGGATCGGTCAAAATTGTTGGCCAAGCAGGCAGCCGAGTCAAAGTGGTGCGTATGTGTGTGTGTGTGTGTTGTGTGTTGTGTGTTGTGTTTGTGTGCATGTGGATGCATGTGCGTGTTTGTGTGTGTATGCATGTGTGTGTTTGTATTTGTGTGCATGTGTACGCATGTGTGTTTGTGTTTTTGTGCATGTGTATGCATGCGTGGTGTTTGGGTCTTTGGATGTGAGAGATATGGGAATGTGCGTTTCTCTGTGCGTGTGTGTGCGTGCGTGATGGGCGCCTGAATTTCGTGTTATTGCGTATATTTCTGACTGAACAGACGTTAGCTTGGCTCTGTATGCTTGTGCCTGTGCCTCGTGCCTGCTACAGCGCGTGCCAGATGTGTGTGCTTGATTGCATTATCCAGTGATTGATATTATGTCTCGCTTCTTAACCAATGTTTGTGTTGATGCAATCTCTGTTTGTTGTTACGTTTTAATCTCACACACACATATATATTTTGGACACCCATTTCCTCACATTTGTCTTCCGCACAAACAACTGCTCAAAACCCTATCCTCAATACACACACACACATACACCTCAGGCACCAATTCACCACGACAAATGAGCTCATCATCAAGACTGGCATTGTAAACAAACGAAAAGGCCTGTTTTCCAAGCGACGACAGCTTATCCTCACCGATCTTCCGCGTCTCTTGTATATTGACACGGAGAAGATGATCGTCAAGGGGGAAATTCCGTGGTCGGCGTCTCTGCAGCCCGAATTCAAGAATGCGAGGACGTTTTTCATCCACACGGTACGTCATGTTTCTTTCTCATCCGTGTGTCACTGACTTGAATCCTACATCTCATCCGTGTGTTTTGGCATTCTCTCTCCTTGGGTTTCAGCATAAATGGTTTATATTCATTTGTTGAAGTTACACCCTGGCGTAAGACACTGACTTGAATACCACAACTTTCATTTATTGCACACTTCCACAAAACACGGCAGCCCAAACGCACCTATTATTTGGAGGATCCTGGTTCGGATGCGAAAGACTGGTGCGACTCAGTCTCTCGGGTGCTCACAGAGACCACCCAGGCGCCCGCTCTTGTATGATTACCCCACTCCGTATGATTTATTCCTCTTGCCGCACACGCCCGGCACAAACAGACCAACAGCAATAAAAATCCCACGCATGCATGTTGCCTGTGGTTTACAATGCCAGTGGGACTGACAATATACAAGTTGTGTGGGCTAGCATATACCGCCGAGTGTTGTGGGATGGCGAGAATAGCCACAAATGAGAAATATCGGCGAAAGAACGAAAGAACATTGTGGTTCAATCTACCAAACGCGTATGCCACAGGACTTCGATAGGATGGAGATTTATTTTATCAGCCACAGCCACACGGACGGACGACCACAAGCATAGCCACAAACATAGTGGGACTTGTCTGTCCGCAAGCAAACCTCACACCGTAAATTCTCATTTCATGTGGCTTTCGGCATTATTACCGGGAAGCCAGAGACCCAAAAAGATGTACTGGGCAGAGACTAAAGTTTCGGGGGATTAAAACCCCCCACAACCCGCAACGCAAAAAAAAAAAACAAAGTGAATTTTGGTGTCTGTTTGCAGTGTTTCCGTGCCACACACAGAGAATAACGCCGGAGCGTGACACCAAAGTTGCCACGACGCCAATCGCACACGTTGACGGGGCGGTGGTCACATCGGCAAGTGAACCGCACTCGCAATTCGTCGGGGAGAATGAAACGTGCAAGCAGTGGAATGGTGCCTGTCAAACGTGGTCTGTCAATGGCAAAAAGCCACCCGCATGTGTCAGTATGCTCGGACGAAGGGAGGGGCGGGTTGTGACAACACGACACTGCTGACGTTGATATGCTACCGGGATTTCACTGTGCAGATTAAGTAGCTTTCTATGGGATAGCCGTGTATTGTAATTGAATAAGAGTAAGAAGTGAAGGACATTTTGTGGGAGCACTTTCAGATAAGATTGCGCGAGTTACTTAATTGACCTATGTTAAACCAAAATCGGAAATCAGACTCCTCATCAATTGCCACATATGGTAATTTGTACATCACGTGAGAACGCCTTAAACCTAAATTGTGCGACACTAAATTACTTAATGAGGAAGTCAAAGTAGGTGTGGCCCATCAACTCGTCGAACTGAGCTCAACAGCCAATCAAATTGCGAGGGCGGAAGCCACACCTCTTTAGAATATCCTTATTTGGAGGAAGCACGCGGCCGCTGACCCATATTTGTATAATTTCCTTTTATGGAGTTCCGGCATTGTTTCTAATTTTAGCATCGCATGTGGACACAAACGGATGCTTGGCACTGCACGTTGGATTTTTTGGAAATACAAAAAATTATTAATTTTACGTAGCGGAAATAAAATAAAATATGATCTTTATTCCGGTGGATTCTCAAATTTCTGACTTGTCCAACGCGCGACCTTCCATGTGAGTCCCTCACTTTCTATGGGCAAACTCATGCAGTTGAGAGCAGATCCAAGAACAGATGGAAACAGAGAGGAAATCTTCATGCGGCAGATTCATTTTCAAAAACAATATTCGAAAATAAATATAAAAAAATAAATGTAATATTATGCTTTTTGTTTTTGTTGCAACAAACCGGCCACGAAATGGTATTTCCAAATCCGCCACACTTTCCACATTTGGATTGCGTTGCACTTTCTGCGGGAGTTTCATACGACAGCCCACAATACAATGCAATAATGAAACAGTCGCACACACACACGGCACACAAGCACTCACATCACCGCACTGTTGCGGAACACACACACACACACACACACACACACATGCACACACACACACACACCACACCACACACACACACAGCAACCAGTGGCCTGCCACATCAACGCTGAGGAGGTATAAGAGCCGCAGCCCTCAGCACATGAAATTCGAACATTCCGGCTGAAAAAAAAACCGCGGCTACCAGACTCCGACTGGAGAAACACAACGCAATCTTTTTATTGACAGCCGACGTGCGGGACTCACTCGTCTTTCACACAGCCACAAGATCGTCTCCGAGTATATATACCTCGCATACCTTTGAACTTCAACTGATCAGCAAACTTATACATAACGCGCTCGCATACGCACATACAACAAACACAATGGAGTTTGAATCGCTTTGGTTTCCCTCGAGCAATGAGTTCGTCGGCCGATGCTACGCCATGGAAATCAAGCCCGAGCCTATCGATCCCTCGTTTTCGTCGTTGGATGAGCTTGTTATTGACTACATTGCCGAGGCCAACTCGGTCGACATCCACAACGCGGACCTCTCTCAATTCTGGCAGACGCTCGACCGCTGCTTTCCCGACGACGAAGGCTACCTCAGCCCAAGCATCAAGAGCGAGGCTGATGAACTCGAGGCTCCTTTTTCCCCGGACGCGGGTATCCTCTCTTCGCCTTCGACGATGCTGAATGACAGCGACTCGAGTGAGAGTGTCGACGGCTCGTCTGGTCACTCGGCAAAGCGCCGCCGCGTCTGCAGTGAGACCGAGGACGACGAGGCCGAAAAGCGAAAGGTGTTTATTTGCTGCTTCCCCGGATGCACCAAGAGGTACGGCAAGAACTCGCACCTCAAGGCACACCAGCGGCTACACACTGGCGAGAAGCCTTACTGCTGCAATTGGTCCGGATGCAACCAACGATTCACACGGTCAGACGAGCTCACACGGCACCGTCGCAAGCACAGTGGTGTCAAGCCATTCAAGTGTGATATGTGCCCAAAGAGCTTTTCCAGGTCGGACCACCTTTCGTCTCACATTAAGCGACACACGAAGCCCGCCTCAAAGTGAGGCGTCGGCGGATTTGCGTGGGCGTTGCGCGTGTTTTTCTTTTATTTTGCGGATCGCGGTGCTTTGCGTGCGTGGCGCGTGCCTCACTGTTTTGTGACTGTTTGATTTGACCGATCATTTGTTTGGTCAAGTTTGTTCTCGTTTGTATATTATCAATTTGCGTTGTCTTGCACATGTATATTTTTGAACAAAAGTGACCCTGGATTTCGTTCCCTGCCTTGATGGCGTTTCGAAGCTCCAAAAGCTAAATACAAATGTATAATGCTTCCATACAATGCTCCCAGTTGTAAATTCTTTCAAATGGTACGGAACACTCACTTAATCCAATCTGAGTTAGTTGTTCTAACATCTTGCTTGGGATGAATGAATTATTGCGCGGGAAAATTTCAAAAAACAAAAATTCAGACCAACCGAAATCGGAAATCTCCATCACACATGGGTTGCGAGATCTCGGTACAAAATTGTGCTTGCATCTACCGGATGTTCTGCAGTTCTGTTCTGGCAACTTGGGGGTCATGTCTCGTGAAAGAAAGAACCCTTGGTTCTGAGTGCCCAGTACAATAGTATCATTCTGTGACTTGCTCCACAACCCGACTGTTTGCCATTGGTTCCACCAGTGCTTGTGATTTAAGGGACTGGTTCAGCTTCTGGTTGACAGGCTCCATCGACAGCTGGTTGTTCTGCTTGTGTTTGTCAATTGTGTGTCAACGACGTATGTCTGGTCAGGGATTAGTTGACCTCCATAGAAGATAGACCGAGCAACCCATCTATGGCGCCAAACTTTACCACAAGTAGGAGCACCCCTGCATTACAGTATCTTCTATTGTAGGTTTGCAATTTGTATTTTGATCGGCTGTAGAGTTCAAGTACATCCCCGAACTATTCCTATAAATTGACAGCCCTGCGCAAGTTATAGCAACACACAGCCCCCTGCAGCAGCGCGTACCGACATGAATGATCTCTCTTTTTTTCTCATCTTGACTTGTGCCACAGCGTTGCCCCTGATACTGTATGCGCACGTGATGTTGATGATGTGCAATGATTGTCCAATGGGTGTGCCTCTCTTTTGTGACAGTGAACCTGCAATTTGTTATCTTTTGCTCACAATTGTCCGTCATTAAAAGCTAATAAACGTGGTTCTTCGAAGGCCTCGCAGGCATCATGAAAAAGATGAACAAATCACTCGTATGTATCACTTGTGTGTTGGTGTTTATGCCACGCAACTAACAACCTCAGGGCCTCCAAAACCATGATTATTTGATACACTGATCATGACCGTCGGCCACAAATTTTCATCACTGAGCTTACAGCATAAGACAACATTAAAAAGTTCCACGAATGATTTATTTACAGCTCCAAAAGCACCAAACAAATAGCCAACAACCCTATTTACAGCTGGCTAGCAATGACGTTTGAGAGGCTGCATGTAAGGCCGCCGCCATCTTCCTCGAGATTGAAGGACTTGATGACGCCATCCTCAACAACTGCCGAAAAGCGCTTCATGCGGATATTTCCCAGCTTGGCAGTCGCATCAAGCTCAATATCGAGCGCCTTTGCCAACTCGCCACGTGAGTCGGCAAGCATGCGCACCTAAGCACAGAAAAAGTGGATGCATACCGGATTCAAATCAGTGTTTTAGGTCCCACAACAACTTTGAAAGACTAACACAAATGTGAGTCAAATCAAGGCAGTATTCAAGTCAGTATCATACAAATGTGAGAAAAATCACGTCACAGAGGTCACAAAAATGTCAAAAGGAGCTCGCGGAATAAGAAATCTCGAAAGATGTAGAGAGTCTGGAGCGTGCATTGAAGTATGGTTGATACTGACCTTGCCATCTACGTTGTTGGCCTGACCCCACGCAGCCATGACAAACGGATCGTTCACGGACACGCACACAATGACCTCGGCGCCCTTGCCCTTGAGCTTTTCAAAATCATTCACATAGCCGGGCAAGTGGGTCTGGATACAATCAAAACGTGCAGGATGGCAGATTAGTTTGAGAGAGACTACGAAACATAAACTCCACTCAAACGAATACACACTAAACTAACCGCACCTTGCTGCATCCTGGGGTGAATGCGCCTGGGACACCAAAGAGGATTCCCTTTTTGCCCTTGAACAGGTCGGCAAGGTTGACGCCACCACCGGGGTTGTTTTCGTACAGAGTAACTGAGGGAAGGCGGTCGCCAGCCTACAATTGTAATTGAAAATTGCAGTTTACAATGGGTATAAATATAATAAATACAAGTGGATGCACAACTCCTCGTCATAGAAATCATTTAACGCGCAGATGATCACACGCACCTTAGGGGGAGCCATTTTCAAAGAAGTTGTGTGAAGAGAACGAACGAGACGAAGTCCGCGAGCAGCGTTCAGCATATTCGTCAAAGACCGGATAAGGTTGACTGTGTTATGATTTGAGATGCTCTGACCAAGCGTTGTTTTATAGTAAGGGTAGATGTGTCCGCCGTGTATTACGCTATAGCAGAAGTTGTACAACGTATTGTTGCGTGACCAGGTCTTACCCACGTGCACAGGAAGCACACACTATTGGGGGGAGAGAATAGAAAGGAAGGAAGGAAGGGAGATAGAGAGGGGTACGGAGAACACGTTGATGCGTGCACGCACACAGACAGCGTTGATGCATGCACGCACGCAGACAAAAGAGAGAGAGTGACCATACTGCTACCGTATAGACAGAGTGTCAGTTGGGCTTTGTTGTTGTGTAATCAGCTGCTTTCACCCCAACGGTGCGTAATCCGAACAAAGTAGGTGCACGCAAATTGAAATATGCCAATGAAATTTCAACAAAAAATGTCGCAAATGCCAATTAATTAGTCTGCGGAAAAACACTGGCAACACATGTTTGAAATGACGTTGCATGGTCACGTGATAAGCAAACGTAACAACGGACCGTGCTTGCGTGTGTTTCGGCTTGACAGTCGCATCCATTTTTACAACAGTGCGTTTTTCGTCCTTTTCTCTGAGCATATCAGGATTTTGGTGTATTTCCTTGTTGGTGGAGCACTTACATCATCCTCATCGTGATGTCTGGAGCAGCGACTTGCGTTGCATTCGGCGGCACTTTAATCAGGGCTCTGCGCGCAAGCACCCGACTCTGCACACCCGTTCAGGTGAGATCGATATGCCACGCTAAAACTTAAGTGCGTCTCCCACATTCTTTGATGTACGTGTGTTCATTGCTTTCTCTGTTTTTTTATTTGTGCCTGCAACACACATTGTAGAGGAACTCTGCCATGGAAATCGTTATTGACTCTGTGTTTTGCCGATTGCACAGCCCGCAAGTTGACGCTTGAATGTGAACGAGCTCTCTTAATATATGGAGATAGCCATAAAATCGACTCTCTCTAATACGCAAGGCAGCGACTGACTGTGTTGCTTGGGATTATCCAATCATTCTCACCCTTCACTTTTATAGCCCATCCACTCGTTTCGTGGGGTGCTTCGCCCTTATTCGGCTACCGCAAGGAAAATGAGCGACGAAGGCGGCGTTGTGCAGAGGCGGATTGAAGAGAAGCTCAAGGCTCAGTTTGCACCTGTGCATCTTCAAGTGATCAATGAGAGTCACATGCACTCTGTACCGCGTGGTTCAGAAACACACTTTAAAGTGGTTGTTGTATCGGAGAAATTTGCTGATACAAAGCTCATCGACCGACACCGCCTCGTTAACGGGACGTTAAAGGAAGAGCTGAATGGGGGCGTGCATGCCCTGTCCATTCAGGCGGTTACTCCGCAGCAGTGGGAGACGACGGCGCATGCGGTGAACAAGTCACCTGCCTGCATGGGAGGAAGCAAGCACGATGCAGCCAAGACAAACAGCTAGAGTCTCGGAGACCTGTCTTGTTATTTTTGTGTGTGTGTTTGTGTTAGTTCGCGTACCTGTGCGTATTATAATACCTTGGGAATGAACAGGTTTCGCGTGAGCGATTCAAAACGAAAGTGGGGTCTTTGCTTGTTACGAAGACTGAATGATGGATAGAAGGTGACGTCGTGATGGCCTTTGCGTCATTGTAATCCGTTTATGATCCTTTTAAGACTCAGTTTCCACTTTTGGATGCATTAAAGCTGCTGTCCCGTGCCATATGGCTGTGCGCTTTGCACAAGGACTACATAATATGAACAAGGGCTTGGCTTGTGAATTGGTGGGAATTTGAAACCAAAACCGTCGAAAAAAGGTGAAGGTTTTCAGCCAGATGGACTCAATGTGTC
The DNA here is from genome assembly GCA_943704495.1 of Pigoraptor chileana. Classification (NCBI taxonomy): domain Eukaryota; class Filasterea; order Ministeriida; family Capsasporidae; genus Pigoraptor; species Pigoraptor chileana. Next base: position 9,812 of record CALSCR010004036.1, on the reverse strand, counting down.
CACAAACTCAGTATATTATCCCATATTATTGAATTGGCTGTTGGGTGCGCACATGCCACATGCATGCACCCACACATCCACACAACAACAACAACACACACACACATACATGTCGACAGGCGATAAGCTCGGGGTCACTCCGACCACAGCGAACAAATCACAATGGTCACATACGCGTGGATGATATGCGCACACAAAGTACCAGCAGCAGCACTCTTTACAGCAAGAACGGAATGAGGGCCTTGCGGCTCTTGGGATAGTCTTCAAACTTCTGCTTGTACCACTGGTGGTGGTGGAGTGCGCGCGGTCCAATATTGCAAAACGTGAAGAGAGCAAATGCGGTCCCAACAAGCGACCAAGATGCGATCGCAAAGCCTGTCCACTCGAGAATCTCGCCAAAGAAATTGGCGCCAGAGACATAGTCGAACATTCCTCCCTTGGGAATTTTATATCCAGACTCGCCAGGTTTGCGGAGGTTTCGCAGAATGTCGTCGGCCTGCATATTGATGCGCATTCCAATGATGAAGAGATTGACACCGGCAATGAATCGGGGATCGTAAATCCACTCCTCGTCGTACTCGGCGTAGCTTAGAACATAGCGCGTCTGCATGTAGCCGTTGACGATGCAAAAGATGAACGCCAGGAAAAAGACGCCGAACGGAGTCGGCTTGCCTCCGCGCATCCGCACAGGGTATATTAGCGCCCTGCGCGGGAAAGTGAAAATGCATGGAAGTGGGCGCAATGTCAAAACTACAATATACGAATAACACACTGTGAACGATAATCTCTCTTGCGGTTGTTGTGGAGTCTATGGGCACAGCGCCTAAGACACTACTTGAATCCTTTAACGACACAAGATCAGTAGGGCTGCACATGTGAAATAATGAAATAGAATAGCAAGGTCATGAAACACAAGCGCATCTAAACAGGATATACGAAGTCTCCCTCTTCACTTTGTGTGTGTGTGGCATAACAGCGAATATGTTGTTGTCAAGTATCAGCAGTTATGTCCATGAGAGAAACAATCAAAAAAATACACTCACATAGTGCAACAAAACGCATGACTGTTCTATAATCACTCAAATGAACACAATCACACATCCAACCGGCAACACACCGCACCTGTTTATATAGTGAGCAATGAACATCCCAAACAAAATGCGATTCGCCCAGCTCGACACTAGGCGCTCCTCTCCGTACGCATACGCAAAGGCGGCCATCACGACGCACGGGACCTCCTGCAAGAACCACGCGAGTCGACCGTTCATCATGAACCCGTATATCGCAGACGCAGTGACGCTGTACCGTCCGTACGGTGCAATTGTAAGCTGAAGAGAAACAAAAGAGAGAATTCCCAGCGAAATCATGATGATTGCAAGTGCATTGATGAAGTCGATTTCGGTGCCGTTGCCATGCGCAAACGCCGACACCGCGGCGAGGGATCCACGGACAGACCCGAGAGCACTGTGGAGCACATCCTCGTAGCCCATCTTCACGCCGACACTGTACTTTGTTGTGTACCGAAGCGGCAGACTTGCTTTGTAAGTTAGACCCCCTTTCTCTTGCTTTGTTTCTGCAATCTATTAGTTCATACACGATTTGATGTGTCTTTTCCCGAAGCTGTCACACGGCTGGCATGACTCATGAACCTTGATATCACGTGATGGTCACGTGAAAAGGGCCGAAAAATTTTCACCAATAGTCGCAGTGCACGACATTTCTACACTTCACTGTAAAGAGCGCGCGATGCTCCCCATGGGATATATATGTAAATATATGCTGTTTGAAAATATAAAGATTTCTGTCGGAATGCAACGTGAAGAGAGTGCGGCAAAAACAGAGCATCACGTCAGCAACTGATTCCATTGGTGCAGTGGTATGCCAGGAATTCATAAATTAAATGTTGCGTGAGTTTTGGTTCTTTTCAAATGGTATTTATTAATCTGTTCGTGGCTTTCATATGTCCGCTGTACAATGGCATTGTCAGACGGTGGCTTGGACCCTTTGTTTCGCATGTACGTATGTGTGCCCCCAAATGGCAGATCGTGGCAGGTTGGTGCGTACGGGGTTGTGTAAGCACACAAACGGACACAAACAAACCAATTTTTGCCGCTTTCGGGAGTGACGACGACTGACAAAGCCGTGTTGTACGTGTCAAAAACTGTGTGCGTTGTTCTTGTGTGTTTGCGTATATGTGTGTGGAATGCGGCATCATGCTGTGTAGACGCATCTTCTGCAATTGTTGCAAATCGCTTGCCCACTCTCATCACATAAAAATCTGCATCTACACAAAGACAACGACTTCAACTTTGAAAACTTACCTCTCCTCTCTCCTTCCATCCTCGGTTGTGGCAGCACCACTCACATTCGGCACAGATTTAAAAAAACTTCTTGCTGCACACACGCACACATGCGCAGCTAAAACCCCTCGCGTACACCCCTCAAATATACCCACGCACACTTACAAATCAAGCCACTTGTCACACAACTGCAATCACACTGAAAAGAACAACACACAACGACAGCCGACGCAACTGAACACGCAACAGCACCAGTAAACTGCCAACATGTCGATCAGAGTGGCGTTCCGGCGACTCGCAGAGGCCTTGCCCTTCTCTTTTCGCATACCACTGCGAGCATCCACACCGTATGTGAGCCCAATTGTCGCAGTTCGTCTGATGCATCCATCGACAACGGGGCATCCCGAGACAAGACATCCCAACCCAATGCTGCCAAACGACGACGCACGCACAATGCCGCATGCATCTGCATCTGCAACGAGGGAGAAGGAGAATGGTCCCAACCCAGGCGACAGCCAAGACGGACAGCAGGCAGCGATTGACGAATTCAAGGGAAAGCAGAGAAAGAGTGCCGATGACAAACGAGAGGGCGAGGTCAAGGCTACCGAGGCAGTCGCACGTGCGATTGCAACGTACCAATCGTCGCCAAACGAGCTTGCTGCAGAGCCCGCTGCGCTGAACATGTGGAGAGAGTTGTCTGAGAAGGGCGTGAATCTCCCGGGGGGGACTGCGCTCTCTGCAATCGAGATCTGGGAGTTGATCAAGGATAGGGACGATGGCCCACCGGAGGGTGTTGGAACAGTCTTTCGCGGCATGCTTGCACAGCGCGACTTTGAAAAGTGAGTTTTTGGTGTGTGTGTGTGTGTGTTGTGTTTGTTATGTGTGTGCGTGTGCGTGTGCGTGTGCGTGTGCGTGTGCATGTTGGCACCGATTCCTCGCGCATTTTTCAACTTGTGTCCGTGGTTCAGAGAAGATGGAAGCAATGCGACTCACATTTGAAATGATATGAATTGTTCTCCTTTCCATACACACACCCACACACCCACACACACACACCCACAACCAACAAACAACATCATCAGCGTCAAAAAAAGTCTTTGCGAGTACAAGGACACGTTTAAATCGCCCGTCCCCACCCAAATATTTAACGACCTTATCGAGCACTGCATCGAGCGCGATGGACCCGAGTTCATGAAAATAGGACTCGACCTTCTTGCTGTGATGACCGAGTGCGGCGTGCATCCCGACGACAAAACACACGAGCTCTCGGAAACAATTATAAGTTATGTTCCCTTTGAGGAGAGAATAAGCGCGACGGTGGCGGAGGACTCTGTGAGCACAAAGGCGATCGAGAAGAAGTCACGTGCGAGGGACCGCGTGGAGACTCCAGCGTCGCAGATGTGAAGCGGGGACGGAGAGTGACACTGTAGAGAGAGAAAGAGCAAGAGAGAGGGGTCGCGTGTGTGTGTGGCTGCTTCGCTGTGCCAAAAAACGCAATGCTGTGTCCGGCGTACACAACAAAAAAGAGACGTTGCAATGGCAAAGCACAAACAAATGGCACAGACAAACGGCACACACCTAATACAGCAACCACTTTCGTTTGTATATAGTACCGCTTTGCGATGTGCTGATTATCAAGAAAACTGTCACCACACGTACATTTGTGACCGGCAATGCGCTCACACACAACACAGGGGTGTGTGTGTGTGTGTGTGTGTGTGTGTGTGTTGAAGTGTCCCACGCACACGGCGATTAATAAGGCGACACAAGGGGGGGGGGGGGGGGGG
>CALSCR010004033.1:0-13892 GCA_943704495.1 Pigoraptor chileana | reverse complement strand
GGGGGGAGGGGGGGGCAATTGTCAAAGTGCAAGTATTGCCACCGCCCACAATAATGACGACCGCAAACACTGCTCAGTTTCCACAATATTTTCTTCGACGGAGAATTTGACGGAATCTGCACAGCACGACCCCCCGACTATGCCACTCACATTGGGTATGCGATCACTCCATAGACAGAAATGAACATGGCAAAGACTTGCGTTCCCGCCACGGCAAGAAAGAAGACAAGCGAGGGCCGGCTCGTCTGCAGGATGATCGCGCTCCACATTGTTAGTGCGGACGGTCGATGGGCAAGGGGCAGACCAAGTGCAATGGCAGCCGAGAAAGAGATAAACAATCCACCGAACCGATAGTAACAAACAACTACACTCAGTTGTTGCAACACCAGTCTCTCGTGCTCACCCAGAAAGGCTGCTGAAGACGCGTCCCGAATATAACAAAATGGGGGCAGCTTGATACTTGGAGGTACATGATCGTGTCGAGCTCATCGTCGCTGACATTGAATACATCCCTGCAGGTTACATAAATAATTCAAATAAGCACAGATAAACAAACAGCAGGGTCAGAACACGAAAAATGTCACGCAAAACTAAAAAAAGCAATATTAAACACACTCACACACACGCGCGCGCGGAGGGCTGTGCGTGCTTAAGAGGTATGATCTGTGTGTGTGCATATATGAACATCGTGGCAACACATACGGAACAATACATACTTGGCAATGAAGTAGTGGGCAAACGACGCGGCTACGAGCATGATTGCCAGCACGAAAGAGAGGCTGATCAGCTGCCCCAGCCGCCACTTGTCGGGGCGCTGGTTGATGCGAGCATTATCGACCGAAATGACCTGTGGGAGACAAAGAAAGATGCCATTTTGTAAGACACGGATAAAGGATTCGGGCCAGTGTGTTAAGTGCAATGCACACATGTCAGTGAAGCAGAAAGGACTGCGAATCACCATTGCAGCACTACGTGGGGATACCAAGGCTACACGAACAAACGCACGCACCAGAGTGGCCGCATCATTGAGAAGCGTGATGAGCACAATAAGCTTCGGTGGGAGCGCCCAATCCAGGGCGAGAATGGTGATGAAAAAGAAGATCAGGAAGTGGATCGTCGATGTGATTCGGTACACTGCAAAAGATAGGAGGAGGGGGGAGATAAGCGCATGCGAGCAGACGGCTGTGAGCAAGTGAAGGCATTGTCAGCTACGATGTGTAAGTGAGGGGCTGGATTCGCAAGTGTATATAGCACCAGAGCTGCTGCAAACAGCAACGGAGTGCCCTTGCCGCAACACGCCACACACACGCATCTGCACACAGCGCAACACTCACGGGCATATGAGCGCATGCGCTGGAAAATAGCGCGGCTGACTTTGATGCCGTCGATAATTGTCGACAAGCCGGGCGCAAGGAGCACAATATCGGCAGCAGAGCGTGCGGCATCCGTGCATCCGTGCACAGCAATGCCGACGTTGGCCTTCTTCAGGGCGGGTGCATCGTTCTGTTGAATTCAAATAAACAAAGAAAGAGAGATACGTTATGGGAATGCGCCGCTATTTGAGTTTACAAGCACCGATTGTGGCGCTGGTGCATGCACATATGCAGAAGTAAGCACTGATGAGTGCATACGATACAGAATCGCTGCAGCAAATACAGGTCACTCACCACACCATCACCGGTCATCCCCACAAGATGTCCGCGCTTTTGAAGCAGCTCGACAACGCGGAACTTGTGCTCGGGGATCACCTGCCAAAACAAGCCAGGCACACATGACGCAATGGACAAATACGACAATCCAAAATTGTCAGTCGTGGATATGCAGAACAAATGCTTCGATGATGGCCAAACAGACACACACACACCGCACCACTCAGACACACACACACACACATACCACACATACACACACACACCACACAGCCGCGTGCAACGCACCTGCGCAAATCCATCACCCTTCTCGCAACGGCGGCAGAGATCTTGCTCAGAAACGTTGGGATCGACAAGCTTGTGCGAGTCGAGAATAGTGCGCGCCATGCCCAGACGCTGCGCGACCTCTTTGGCAATAACAAGCTGATCACCCGTCACCATCTTGACCTGTGCACGCACAACCGCACAACAAAAGACGCACAACCGCACAATAAAAGACACACAACGATGTCAGCGCCATGCACAAACGCACATGTCCGCGCACACACAACGATGTCAGCGCCATGCACAAACGCACATGTCCGCGCACACACACAACATGTGCGTGCTCAGCATACCGGCATCGCTTCGAAAAGCAATCAAGGGGTGGCAGAGACAAATACTCACCGAAACACCGTACTTGTTGCAGTTCTTAATCGTCTCTGCCGAATCGTGGCGAGGGGGATCGAGGAAGGAAAGCAGTCCAATCATCTGCATTTCCCAAAAAAACACACGAGAGAGACCATTGCGTCAGCTCACAGGGAAGCCCACAAACAAAGCACAGCCGAAAAAGTGGGACAGTGCAGCCCCGCAGTGACAAACACAATAGGAGCATCCTCCGAGACCCAGCATATCCCTGCGCACACACCTTCCACTCGTCCTTTCTACCGGGAACAACTTCGGCGCGCGCAACGCCGAGTGCGCGGAGTCCCCTCGCGGCAAACGCGTTGACGGCGTCGTGGGCCTCGTGCGAATCGCCGCACATGCGAATGATCACGTGGGGCGCGCCCTTAGCAACCTTAAACGACTTGGATGTGGACTGGTCCTCGACTGTTGCACAAGTATACTTTGCGACGGGATCGAACGGGCGGAAGGAGAGGATGCGATAGCCCTCGGGAACAGAGGGAATGTGGGGCTCCTTGCCCTCCACAATCTCACCACGCGCCTCCATACCAGCGAGGTACTCCTGCATAACCAATGGTGGGGGGAGAGCATCAGAATGAGCAAACCGACAGGAGAACGAAACCACAAGCAATCATCGCAACCTACTGGTTCAACCTGTCCAAAGACGCGCAAAACAGCAGAAGGGATGTGAGGCCTTGCACACGCCAACCGGCACGTGACCAACCTTGAAAACGACGGGCACGGCGGCAGTCCGCACAGCCGATTCGATGGGGTCGTTTGCGCCTGGCTCTGATGAGAGCAGTGCATTGAGTAGCAGGTAATCCTGTTGTTGATGATGTTGTTGTTGTCCAATAGAGGGGAGGGAGGGGGCACGGGAGAGAAGGTCAACAACAACGCTAAACATGCTCACCCACTGCATGTACAGTGACATACACACACACACATACAAAGCAATGACAAGTTTCGCACCTCCGTGCAGCCCGATTCCAAGTACGGTTTGTCCATCGTGAGGTGGTTCAGCGTGAGCGTGCCCGTTTTGTCAGAGCACAAAATGTCGATTCCCGCCATTTCCTCAACGGCTGTGAGACGCTTCACGATGACCTGGATTTTGCGTTTCACAAAGTGGTTGCTAAGCAAATGACACGTGAACGCTAACACGAAACGAAACTTTCACATCGCAACAACGCATCCAAAGGGGAAAGGCCGATACACACACACACACACACACGCATCGCACCTGTTTCGCCGCGAGCTGTTTTGCACCAACTGCCATGGTTACGCTGAGCACGGTTGGAAGGCCGACGGGAATGGCGGCGATTGTGATGACAAGGGCATCCTCAATGGTGTCGATGACCTTGAAGCCACGGGCAAGACGCACTATGACCATGATGCCCACAAGCGCCTGCATGAGAGTGGAGGGAGCGATTGTATGTGGCGCACACACTATCAGGACATGGCATTGAGCTTATTATGCAACAGTCGAAAAGAGGGGACGAGACGGGTATTGACTGGGCAACTTTCTTTGAAACCCCATAACAGACAATGCAATGGGAAATCGCAACACTCACAATGGTGATGATGATGAGGAAGTTGCCAATCTTCTCGATGACCTTCTGGAAGTGACCCGGCTCGTTCGTGATTGCAATCTGCATCATATACACACACGCACACACACACACAAACGCATGCATCAGCAGGTTGAATGCAATAAAGGAGTCTCATGAAGCAATGGCATAATATAGCAATTAGCAATTGTTGCGAGACAGGAGTGCAAAAACAACGCAAAAAACCGCGGACGGACACCGGTCCCCACCAGGTTAGCAGCGCGCCCAATGAACGTTTTGTCGCCTGCAGTTCCATGCAAGAAATTGTAGTAGTCGATACAGAGTATCAGTACGAATTTCCAATAACGAACAAAACTGAAGTAAGCCTGACAAGCACATTGACAGAAACATAACATGTCAGTCAATACGGACAGTCACCACACTCACCCGTGGCCGTGACGACAGCAAGCATTTGGCCCTGCTTCACAATGGAGCTCGAGTAGATGGTCGCACCCTTGTGCTTTGCGACGGGAAGTGACTCGCCGGTGAGGGCAGACTGGTCCACGTGCAGGTCGCACTCGGCGGGCTCACCAGTCACGCCAATGCCAAGGAGCCTGCCAAATTGCATTGGACACGGCACGCCAGTCATGTTCAAATTGCGTGTCAATCAAAGTGCAGTTATTGCAACCATGTACACACTGACAACAATGAAACGACGTCCAACAAGAGACTATATTGTGTGGAGACTTCAAAAATACAGATTGCTCTGTTGCAGTCGACTGCTCTGCAAACTGAAACAAACTACTCGATGTCATCCGCATTGTGCGCGGCCAACGCACTCTAACCGCAAACACCGGAACAAGATAACAAATAAAAAAAAGACACACACCTTCCATCGGCGGGAACAATGTCTCCGAGACGCACAACAATGATATCGCCCGGCACGAGCAGAGCCGATTCGATCTCGGTGAGCTTTCCGTCCCGAAATACCCTGGACCGCTGGGCAAGCGTCTGGCGGAGGGCATCCAGTGCCGACTCCGCCCGGGTCTCCTCAATGTATCCAATAAACGCATTCACGAACAGCAGTCCCATGATGATTCCAAAGTCAAGCTATTATATGCAGATCAACCGGGGAGTCCGCCACATAGGCATGCACAAGGGGAGCCATCGTTAGTGTCCACAGCAATGCACCGATGGAACCCACACCAAATCAATAATAATAACGCCCTGCATGCCATCAATTCGCACATGCACGCACCCAGTCTTTGAGAGCGGCGGCAAGAATGGCCGCAGCCTCAATCAGAAAGGCGATCGGGCCCCAAAAATAGAGCAAAAATTTGAGCAGCTTGCTTTGCTTGACCTCGGTGATTTCTACAAAGCGGAGGAAAGGCGGTGGGAGCGATATTAGTCGTTCAGTGCGGCCAATCGCCAATTCCTGAATTCATGGTGTGTGTCACACATTGTATGTATTATATGCGCATAGCAGTTTCGCGGACAGCGACGAATCTGATGAGCAACCACCGCACCATTGCGTCCAAACTTGAGGAGGCGCTCCTCGGCAAGGGTCGTGTCCAGTCCTGTCTTCCAGTCGGTCTTCAAGAGCAGTTCGTGCTCGTCATCGAACACCTCCGTGGCCTCCACGTGCATGTTGTCGACATCCTTGAAATCGGCGGCCATGTCCCCGTGGGGCTCACTCTCTTCCGAGTCAGAGTCGGCATGGGGCGCGATCGAGTCTCCAATGACATCAGGAGACGTATCTTTCAACTCGATGCTGCAAAGAAAAAGAAACGAGCGTAAGGCGAGTGAGCGCGCATGCCATGAACAGTGAATCCACCGACGCGGTTCTAATGCTTTAAGCCACCACTGCCACTCGACTCAATCAGCGACTACTCACGTGATGTCCTCAGTCTGGAGCTCCTCATGGTGCTCGACGCCCTTTGGCGCCTCTGGATCCTCAAACGTCATTGTTGCGGTAGAGGACGATGATCTCTATCAAGTGGGGTTACCTTTCTTCAACAACAGATGTTGTGTGGGGGACACATTGAAATCTTCGACACTTCGGGCGCTCCCGAGTGCATGCGGCAGTATGGAGGGCAGACACGTTCGCATGTCACGATCGGAGAATACTTTGCAAGAACAAGTCAATGTCCACACAGAGACGGATGAAAAAACGCAAAGTTATTTTTCAGTTGTGATGGACTTCTCATCTCTTTAGGAGCAGTTGCTCAATTGCGCCGGTTGTGTCCATTAGGACACATTCCTTCGTGTGCGCGCGCTCTCCGTGTGCTGAACAGCGATGCGAGCGTGCGTACATCGAGTGCCACTGCGCGTGCGTGCGGCGAATGCTCCGGGCCCATCAGTGTGCGGGGTACACACTCCCTTCGCGACCGTGCGTGACCGTGGCAGGAGAAAAGAAGAGAGAAGAGTTGAGAGAAGCATGCCTGCAATCCGTGTGCGGCGTGTGTGCGTGTTCGGCCACAGTGATTCCCGCCCGCCGTCCGTGATACCCGGCACAACTGAACCAGCTGACAGCCAATGGCGACTGCGGCACACATGTACCACGGGTGCAATGGTTTGCTGGCGGGTGCCACATGCAGACGCCCTCCTCCCGTCAGTCCGCAAATCCCTCCTTTGCATCACATATGGCCGGCCAGTCACGGCTGGGGATCAGCCACAGAATAAGTGTGCGTCCATATTGGATTTATTATTTTTTTAATATTTTTATCTTATTTTATTATATTTTTGAATTTTTGAATTATTTTTATTATTATTTCCTTCTCCTCTATGTTTATGTTTATTATGATTTATTATTTGATATTTAGTATGGTAAAACATATAATATAACCGGTTTGTAATTGTTGTAATTTATTTGGCAAGCCTGTCTCTCCACTGCGGGTTGCGGTTGCCAAACTGGATGTAAAGTGAGATCGAAATCGCTGTAAAAGTAGAATTCAAGAGTGCAACCCATCCGCAGGCCTCGCGCACATTGAATTCAAACGCTGACATTAAATCACTCATTTTTTCAAAGTATGCAGTTTGAAGCGCAGGAGACTCTCAACTCACGCCAAAACAGCTTAAACAGGGAATGGCATCGCAGGCAGGAGGGGTGACACGACGTGCAACACGTGAAATTTAGGGTCCTTAAGTAGTGTCCACCAGATCTCCATACAATCGGCGGTACTTAGTTTTGGACACACGTGCCCATGGCGGGCCAATGGGCGGGCTGCATGACGTGCAACAGCAAGGGTTTGCAGCCACTCGCAGTCGAGCTGTCAGTCCCGTTCAAATGCGAGTCGGCCTCAGTGACTGATATCGACCCGCCGCTCAACGGCCGGCCTGGCGGCGAGCCGTACTGTCACGATGGCCCGGGCCTCGTGCGACTGATAGCAAAAAGGCTGATCAGAATTGTGTGTGGACTCACCCGGACTCCTCCACTGACACGAAACGTGACAGTCTTTTTAATTGGTGGAGTCATTTCACCGCCGCACTGTATACCTTGCAGTGGATCCGAGTCGCGTCACCACCAAACCAAAACTTTCCTTTTCGTTTCTCTTACCTGCGGCGGTCGTACTGCTTTGCCTCATGTCAGTCAGCATTGTACGATGCAGTCGAACAATTGATCATACACTCGATCTGCATTCGGCCTCTTGGAACCGCCAGCCGTGGCCAACGCTGACAGCACTGTGCGAAGACATCTGTTCAAACTGAAAATGCTGCCGCTGCCGAGTCATGATTGATGCCGCCGCCGCACTAAACCTGAGTATCGGCCGCCGTATGCACTTTTTTTTGGGATTGTGTTTATCCATGCGCAGTTGTGAGAATTTGACTATTCTAGACGGTGCCGAAACCAACCATTACGGCTACCGAGCTGAATAGGCCCGCAAGTGGGCCCGGGCCCGCCGCGGCTGCCAGACAAGCCGTTGAGCCGGTTGTGACCAGGCCGGGCTGTGCCCAGTTGAACGGGAAATCACTGTGCCGGCCAATGGCGCGGCATCCATGACTATCTGGAGGGTCGCCGGCAGTAACAGTCACCGATGACGGCCGGCCGCCGACCGCCGCGCTCGGCCTGGGCCGTCAGCGTGTGCACGTATCGACCTAAGTCCGTGACCGTGACTCAATTGAGGGACGCAGGCGGCTCAGTGTGCAATAAAGCAGACTCCGTATATTGACAGCGGGCTTGCTGGTGCAGTTGATGCGGCCGGTGGAGCCGCCCGCCGCGGGCCGTCAACGGTGCACTGGAGACAGCAGCCGTAAACACAAGCCGAATGATCGAAACCGGTACTGATAGAAACGACTACTGGCGGATATTACATTTTGCCCACTCGAATAGCGATAAGTAAGTTAGGCGATTCGTGAACGGATTGAATCAGGGCGGCACAGGTCCCTCGGCAATCAAGTGGCAATCTTGTCCAGTTGCCTGTGCAGAATAATAGATCAAGTCTCACGTGCCTTGAATTCCTCCCCGAAAGCTCTTAGGCTAATTGTTGTGTGTTTATTTTGTGTATTTACTTTATCGAGCACGCGACACTTTATCCTGCAAAAACGAGGCTGAAGCATGCGGAACATGCGGCCTGCGCCATGCGGTGGATGGGGCGGCCGTTGCGTGGGGCGTGCGTCAACAAAAAACATTTGGCCCCACGGAGCGTTTTCTGTCATTCGCGCAAACCACTCTGAGCGACTGTGACCTGTTGTTACTTGCCATTGTGGCACATAGTGGTCAAATACAATGGATGGCCTCGTGTGCCTCGTCAAAGGCCGGACGTTTGTGAGTCATGGAGTGACATTTACGAATCTTCTTCTGCGGGGAGTTTGAGTCAGCAGTATTTATAGAGCTTCCTTGTTTCACATTCGGGATCCGACTTAATCTTTTTGCAACTCGAAGCCAAGCAGGGACGTCTGGAAAATGGCAGAACCAACGGCAAAGACGGCAAAGCGTGCCGTCATTGGTGAGAATAGCAAGCAGGATGACATGGAGGCCGATCGATGCCGCATGGACGGCCCATACCTTACCACCAACACGGGATGTCGACAGGGCAACAACCAGGACTCCCTCAAGGCAGGCAATCGTGGACCAACACTTCTCGAGGATCATTTCTTGCGTGAGAAGATAACGCACTTTGACCACGAGCGCATCCCAGAACGCGTTGTGCACGCCAGAGGTCATGGTGTTCACGGTTTTTTCGAGGTGTACAAATCTCTTGCGGACATTACCCGTGCAAAATTTCTTTGTGATCCCACTATGAGAACGCCGACCTTTGTGCGCTTCTCGACGGTGGTTGGGTCAGCGGGCTCTGCGGACACGGTACGGGATGTGCGCGGATTTGCGACAAAGTTCTACACTGAAGAAGGGATATTTGATTTAGTCGGGAATGCCATTCCGGTCTTTTTCATTCAGGTATATATCTGTTGCGAAAGTATTTGTGTGCGATTTTTTTCACACGGCATTGGTGAACTGACAATAGTGAGTGTGACTGACTGGTCGATGTTTACGCTGTAGGACGCGATGAAGTTCCCCGATCTGATTCATGCTGCCAAGCCACGTGGTGACAACAACATGCCACAGGCACAGACGGCACACGATGAGTTCTGGGACTTCATCAGTCTCACGCCCGAGTCCGCCCACATGGTCATGTGGATCCTCTCTGATAGAGCTATTCCCAGGTAGAGCATCCCTTAAACACATATGCACAACACCTTTCTCACTCCCACACACACGCACACACACTTATATCTAGTCTCTGCGCACATGCCAGCTTGCTTCAGTCCCGTGCTCACTTCCCTTTTTGCCCGCGTCACGGCTTCAGATCCTTCCGCATGGTTGAGGGCTTTGGTGTCCACACATTCAAGCTGGTAAACGAGGCCGGGCAAGTCACTTTCGTGAAGTTTCACTGGAAGCCGAAGCTCGGCGTCCACTCGCTCGTGTGGGACGAGGCGTCCAAGCTGGCGGGCAAAGACCCCGACTTTCTCAAGCGGGACATGTGGCGCGCAGTGGAGGAGGGCCACTTCCCCGAGTGGGAGCTTGCTCTGCAGCTGATACCGGAGGGCGACGAGCACAAGTTCGACTTTGATGTGCTCGATGCAACCAAGCTGTGGCCAGAGGAGGCCGTGCCGCTGCAGCGCGTGGGCCGCATGGTACTGAACAGGAATGTGGACAATTTCTTTGCGGAGACGGAGCAGGTCGCGTTCCATCCTGCGCACATAGTGCCCGGCATTGACTTCAGCGACGATCCGCTACTTCAGGGGCGGCTGTTCAGCTACATCGACACGCAGCTCAATCGCTTTGGATCCGTCAATTACAACGAGCTCCCGATCAACCGGCCTCTTGCGCCTGTCGCAAACGAACGGCGCGATGGGTTTATGCGCCACAGGATCAACGTGCACCACGTCAACTACGAACCGAACACGCTCGCAAAGGGATGCCCGATGGCGGCCCCGTGGAGCGCCGGGGGATTCGTCACACAGTTACAGCGCATTCCGGCGTCGGAGAAGGTTCGCGGAAAGCCAGAGTCGTTCCAGGACCACTTTTCGCAGGCCAAGCTCTTCTACAACAGCCTCGGCGCAGTGGAGAAGCTGCACGTGATCAGTGCGGCGCAGTTTGAGCTCGGCAAGTGCAATTTCCCACATGTGCGCGAAGCCGTCGTCGAAATGCTGGGCAAAATTGACAACGAATTGGCCACACGTGTGGCGCTCGGCTTGGGCTTGAACGCCAAGTCCAGCCTGTCGACTGCCGCGGCTGCTGCGAAGGAGAAGATCGGTGCCGTGGCGGAGGTACTGATGCACCCGTTCAAGGTGACACACTCGCCGAGTCTGTCCCAGTTGAACCAGCCGATGGACAGCATTCAGGGACGCGTCGTTGCGGTGCTTGTGGGCCGGGGGTTCGATGCTAAGTCCCTCCGCCCCCTGCAGGATGCACTCGTCCGCGGACAAGCAAGCGTTACGCTCGTCGCACCCACTCTGGGACCGCTATTGACGTCAGACGGCGACGAATCCCCCGCGGTGGAGCAGTCGCTCGTAACGGCAGAATCCATCATGTATGATGCCGTCATTGTTGCGTCCGGCGCCGGCAGTGTGGATGATCTTGTGTCCGAGGGTAGATCGCTGCATTTTGTGAAGGAGGCGTTCATGCACTGCAAGGCCATTGCGGCTATTGGCGATGGCATTGACCTGCTTGAGGAGGCCGACTTGCCGGGAATCGAGTTGGCAGGCAAAGGAACGCGCGAGGTGGGAAGGCGTCGTCTTCGTTATGGCGACCTTGCCGAAAAGGCGGCCGCAATGCCTGAACTTCCGTCGGAGGTCCCGATGCCCGAAGAGGAGTATCGCACCGGACACCTAACGATACACGAGGGCGTGATCACGGCGACTAAAGACGCCGAGATGAACGAGGTCGCTGCTGCATTTGTGCGCGCCATAGCCAAACACCGTCACTGGGGCAGACAGATGAAGAAACTGGATTGTCGGGTTGACGCTTGAAACTGGACAGCCGCACCGTGGCTCGAGAACTGGGCTGGCAATGCGGTTGTCTTCAATTCAGGGTGTTGTGTTGTATCTCGTTAGTCTTGGTCGTGTGGTGTGTGTGTGTGCCGGTGTGTCTCTGTGTGTGTGGTGCGCATGTCGATGGGTGTGTATGTGTGTGTATGTGGTTAGGGGAGTGCTTTTGCGCTCTCTTGGTTTGAAACACGGCGTTTATCGTTTTACACTGGTTGAGACCAGTATCGCAGTTTCAGTGCAGTGGCTGTCAGTAATATAAGTTGCCGTCAGTCTCTGGCGCAACCCTACCCTGATCCCTATCAGCAACCCTAAAATTTAGGCCGTATTCGCAGTTCGGCCGCACCTGCGGACTACTTGGACGCTCTCTCGGCGCGCGTGTGAAACGCGACCACGGAGAGTCGGTGGTAGTTCTATTTTAAAGACAAACACAACAATAACAAAGTGTGGTATATCGTGTGGGCCCTGTCCCGTAACGTTGGAATGCAGTGTGTAAGCACGTGCACGGGCTGGATGCGCACGTGCCCACGAACAAGCGCCGTGCATGCCCTCCGAGGCCGCCGACGCCGCTGTGGCGTGGCGATTGTGCTCCTGCTAGTCGCACTCGCCACAGTGCAGCTTTATGGAGTTGCACGTGATTCTTTTCTGCATACACTCCCAGTCGGGCATCGTATGGGAATAAACGCCCGCGCTGGTGAGGATGAGCGTTTGTGCTTTTTGATTTATTGTGATGTTGTGCGTGCGTTTCGCTGCCGAACAGGCGTGAAGCTGCATGTACGATGGTAGCCTACAGTGTGTGGTGTATTCGCAACTACTAATGGAGTCACTTCCCAACCGCTCCCTTTGCATTTTAGTCGGCTGCAGTTGATGCGTTGTGATTACAGCTTCGGTGTTTCAAAGGATTCGCTGAAACCCCGAGAACATGCTCATACTGATTCACCGCCACGCACTCACCATTGGACCCCCCCTTCCTCTATCTCTCTATTGCTCTCTCATGACACGCAGGCATTGCGGCGCTGCCGTTTGGGGTGGAACTCGAATTCGCGGGCTTGGGCGACATGCATGCTCAGCACGTGAACAACGTTCCCGAGGCCAACCACGAGACCGTACTGTCGCTTGTGAGCGCAGTGTTCGGCGTCAGGGATCCACTTGTCCGCCACTCTGTCCTCCCTTTCCCTGATCCGCGCCAACCGCAAAATGTTCGCATGGTGAGCGCTGGGCGCACCGCACACCACAATGCAATGCATGCAGCCGCAGTCCCACGTGCTGGCTGCGACATAAGCGGCGTTGTGGAATGCTTCCCATTGATACCACATGTTCTTCCATGGTTGGCTGCGGGTAAAAGTTAGGACCGCCACAAGCACTCACCCCGCACGCTTCGCTTCATTTATATTGGCTTCCCACCCCTCTGCCAGATTCGCACGTCTGCATGGACAGATCCACTGCGCCGCGACTGGAAAGTGACTTCGGAGTCGGTGACTGTCGCCGGTGTCTATGATGGATACGAAGTAATATTCCCCGCCATGACTGACTACGATGAGCTGCAACGTGTTGGTGCCGCACTGTCGGAAGCGCCCTTTCTCGGGAAGGGAGAGAAGTCCGGACTGCATGTGCACGTGGATGGATCCTGTCTTGTCGAAGGCGATCCCTCGCGCACATCGACGGGGGCGGACGGCCTTGTGCACCTGCTGCTGCTCCATGCTGCAATCGAACCTCTAATCCGCCGCCTGTTCGGCACTCGGCATTATGGCGGATCTCTCAATCCATACTCGCACCCCATCGGGTCGGTGCACCCGCAGTTGATGGACGACGTGCGGAACATGCTCCAGCTGAGAGGTAATGAGGGCGTCACCGTGGGCGACGTGTTGGCCGTGTTTCTGCGCCACTTGGACAAGGAGCTTGACGTGCTGAATATTCCACGGGACGGAAATGCATCCCCGGCGGTGCTTGTGACTGTTGCTGACGATGGCGACTCGGGTAGTAGTGGTGCTGTCGACCGCTTTCACCCGCGGCGCCGCGTGTTCAAGTACTACAGTTTGAACCTGTCAAATCTCATTCCCCTGAACTCTGCGTTTCGCGTTGGGCGGCCGACTGTTGAGTTCCGCGCATTTGATCTCCTTGCTCCCGACCAAGTGGTCCTTGCGGCTAAGTTGGCTGATGCCGTTGTTGCAGCGGCCTGCTCGCCCACGGCGCATGAGTTGCGGCGTGACATTGATATGATGTTCGCAAAGGGCGGTGCGAGTCGGTATGTGCCTGCGGACGGAGAAATGGCTGTGCTGGGGCTGGTTGAGGATGCGGACGCCATTCGGGTATTGGCGGCGGACGTCATTTCCACTTTGGGCCTCGCCGAAGATGAGTTTCGACCGCTTCTGGATGCCATTAAAGCCGAACGAGCCAGCGACTGGGCCGAGCCGATTGTGCGATGATATGCACAAATCTGACTCGAGCTGAGGTGAGGAATATCAGTGGTGGTGGTGTGTGTGGGTGTGGGTGTGGGTGTGGGTGTGGGTGTGGGTGTGGGTGTGGGTGTGGGTGTGGGTGTGGGTGTGGG
>CALSCR010004032.1:0-11451 GCA_943704495.1 Pigoraptor chileana | reverse complement strand
ATATATATATATATATATACACACACACACACACACACACACACACACACACACACACACACACACACACACACACACACAGGTGCGGGAATTTGTGCAGAATGTGTGTCGCGTGCTTGTGATTGGCGCGGGTGGTCTCGGATGCGAGCTGCTAAAGGACCTTGCCCTCATTGGCTTCCGCAACATCCACGTCATTGACATGGACACAATCGACGTGTCCAATCTGAACCGCCAGTTTCTCTTTCGACCGCACGACGTCGGCAAGTCGAAGGCAATCGCTGCTGCCGCGTTCATCAACGCTCGCGTCGCTGGATGCACTGTCACGCCGTAAGTGTCAGGCCTGTCTTCGTCCAGTTTCTGCTGTCTTTGTTGTGGTAACAGCTATCCACTGGCTGTGTTCAGCTATCCCCATGTTTGCCTCCATTGCTGACTCCATCTGCCATCTTGTGTCTGTAGGTACTTTTGCAAGATTCAAGATATGGAGGAGGACTTCTACCGGAGCTTTCACGTTGTTGTCTGCGGCCTGGACTCGATCATTGCTCGCCGATGGATAAACGCAACGCTCTTCAGCCTTCTGGCGGTCGACGATGACGGCAATGTGCAGCCAGACACCATTGTGCCCATGATCGACGGTGGAACGGAAGGTGTGTGTGCTGTGCATGGCATGCGCATACCGGCAGTCAGGTGATGTGTGTCCGTCCCGCCCACGCTCTCTCTTCTGCCTCTCCTTGCGTCCTCCTTCTTGTTGTTATGCGGCGTCTGTGGCATACTCCTGTGGAGTGCAACTAACGGCACGCAATATCCCTCCCACCTGCGACTCGGCGGCTGCCAGGATTCAAGGGCCAGGCCAGGGTCATCTTCCCGGGAATGAGCTCGTGCTTCGAGTGCTCTCTCGACGCCTTTCCACCGCAGGTCACATATCCAATGTGCACAATCGCAAACACCCCGCGCCTGCCGCAACACTGCATCGAGTACGCCAAGATCGTCCAGTGGCCCAAGGAATTTCCGGGTGGGCCCCTGCAACTTCAACTTGTTGTGCCTCACTGCCTCTCTCTCTCTCTCTCTCTCTCTCTCTCTCTCTCTCTCTCTCTCTGCGACTGCATTTGGTCCGACAAGCGGATTTATTCAGCACCATTTCGATAGGCAAAGCGGCCATTACCCCCAAATGGGCCAACACTCGTTATTCTCTCCGTCACTGTGTGTAGAGTCCGTGGGCATAGCGTGACTTGAATCGTGCACACCGTCACTGTATGTGTAAATGGGCATGCACTTCACACACTGAATTGAATCATGCACACCGCCAACACTCTAGTCTGCTTGACGAGCCCAATGTTGCCATAACACTCGGACATGAAGTGGTCGATCACACAGTCGTCAGTGTTCTTGTGGTGCTAATTCATTTTTGCCTCCCGCGGCTCCATCCTCGGCGCAGACACTCCGCTGGATGGAGACGACCCGCAGCACATTCAGTGGCTCTTCGATAAGGCCAGCCAACGCGCAGCCGAATACGGCATCAGCGGAGTGACGTATCGCCTGACGCAGGGTGTCGTCAAGAACATCATTCCCGCCGTCGCATCGACCAATGCAGTGATCGCAGGTGAGTGCGGATTGTGCGTACTGTCTGTGTCCTTGACTCATTCGGAGGAACAGGAGCCGGATTCCTCTTGCAATTTTGAGCCGCAGACCCCACAACTGCACCCCATCAATCATCGCCGTTACAAAACCAACATTTACTCACCCATATACGCAAACACCCACATGCGCACACACTGCACGTGCACTCCTTCAGCGGCATGCGCGAATGAGTGCTTCAAGATTGCCACGAGCAGTCACGCATATCTAAACAACTACATGATGTTCAACGGCCTCGATGGACTCTACACGTATACGTTCGAGTATGAGCGCAAGCCCGACTGCCTCGTGTGCGGCGGGAGCGTCATTCGCTTTGAGTGCGACCCCGACAACACCACCGTCGAGCAGTTCATTGAGCGCCTGGGAACCGACCTGCGATTGTATCCGCACGCTGCGCTGTTTGCACGCTGATGTGGATGTTTGGCGTATTGGTGGAGGGCGGGATACCCGCTGAATGCCCTGTTCTCCTTGACCCTCTTTCTCGATCTCTTTCTTGCTCTCCTTTGTCTGTAACAGCCAAATGAGGGCGCCGGGCATTCGGTTCTCCGGAACGACAATCTACATGGCAGCCCCAGAGAGCATCGAGCGTGCAACGCGCAAGAACCTCCCGCAGACGCTGTCTTCGCTGGGCATCGCTCTTGGCGCCATTCTGACCATCACCGACGGAGCCATTCCAAAGCCGCTGTCGATGCAAATCGTGGCTTCGGCGTGAGTCCCTCGCCCTGTTGGCCTCAGTGTGTCTCATGGTCCCTGGCCGTCGGCCCATCAATAAATGCCACCGCAACCACGGCTTCCCTGCAAACGCTCCATTTCCCCTGGCCCCTATGTCCCTGTGTGCGATCTGTCTGGTGAAGGTTCCCCCGGATGCTTTCACCACACTAGCGCTTGTTTTTCCCCTTCTTGCCCCCACCGCCGTCCTTGTCGCGCTCGATGCCCTTCGTGTACTTTCGGCCAAGACGGCCCGCCTTCTCGCACCGGCGCCCATCCTTGCTGCAATACCCGGCACCCGTGGCACTGGCGTGGACGGACGGCGGCGCATCTTCCCGCCCCGCGACAGACTGGACACCCGGCGCTCCACTTCCTCCACCCAGGTACTGGCGCGGAGTGTCCTTCTTTGCATCATTGGCGCCGTCGGGGTCGGGGGCCAAGTGCAAACCGTCGTGCTTGGACGCCTTCTTCCCGGAGCCCTTGCCCTTGCCCTTTGCGTCTCCCTTGCGCTCACGGGAGGCGCTCACTGCCGGCGTATGGCCACTGGCAGACCCGCGCGCCGGTACGGTTGAGGCGCTGGGCGCCGGGTGTGCGTGGTGACCCACACTTGATGGGGCGGTCCCTGAGTGCGCAGGGAATAAGCTTAAGACACTGCTCGATGCGCCCCGAGACGACTCATCTCGTTCAGTGTCCACAACGACGACGTCTACCGCATCCGCCGGCACTCCGCCACCCACTGGGACTCCACCACCCACTGGGACTGCACCACCCGCATCCGCTGCGAAGGAGTCGGCCGGTGCAAAGTGCTCACGGCGTGCTGCAACATGTGTTTCCGTTGGATGAGGTGCGTCGCTCCGAGGATGGCCTGCCCTTTTCTCTCCACCATTCATTTGCGCACCTTCCACAACACCGTGCTCAGCCACGATGGCGTCGAGGGCAGCATCACACATGCGGCGGTGTGAGGCAATGCCGCCAGCCCATAGAGACATTTCACCGTCGCTGCACTCAGAAGCTCCTGGAACTCGTCCGCGACATCCAATTGCAAGGTAGTTGCATAGGGCGATACACGCGAGAGGGCGCGGCGACGATGCAGACGGCCGATCGCAAGCAGGATGCGTGCCGGGGTCGCCATCCTGCGCGCCCTCTGCCTGATGGCCAATGTCGCGGAGGCTGTGGCTTGTGGTTGTTTCTGCCGTTGTGTGTCCGCTGCTGCTGCGTGGTGCAATGTGCACATGGCTTCCACTGGCCCCACTGGCCCCACTTCTGCCGCTGGTGACGCTGCTGCCATGCATTCCGCGACCCTCCGCGGCAATGGCCAGAAAAGCAAGTGCCAGGCAGGCAAGATATCGATTGGACGCCATCCTACAATAGACGTAAGACTCAGATGCGCGCAGCCATGCAATTGAACTCAACCGCAGACAAGCCGACTGCAGAATGTCATACGAAGTCCCTCATGCTGTTGCAACTAAACGTAATTGTATCTAAACTAGATCTCCCTCCCCATAATATAATAGTCGTCGGTCGAACAATTGGACCTGAAGATGTGGTCACGTGAGTATCGCGATGACTTTATTTGCACTCTGCAGCGATTTGTGTGAAATTATCGACGTTCATTTCAAATTAAAGTGCCCCGCCGTTTCACGCACTCTCACGACCTCAGTCAACAATACCACCTCTCGCACCTTGTTAGATTTATGTAAACATGCCCTGATTGCCGTTGGACGAGCACTGTGTCAGATTATTGCGCTAAAGTTGCGTATAATAGAACTGAAGGGAAAGGAGAGAAGAAAGGAGGAGAAGAAAAGCGGATCGGGAGTGTGTCGGCTGCCAACATGGAGGTTCCTGCCGATGTGCTGCAGGGGCTGGGCCTCGCTGGCGAGTCAAAGTACTTTGGCGATGCGGCGTTTGGGGCACTTGTGGACTTTGCCTTTGCGGTTGTCCTGCGGAAGGCCACCGAAGGCAGCATCGAAGGTGGGCCGTGGGCACTCCCGCCAACGTACTGCTACATCATTGCTGCCGCAAGCACACTCGCACACAATCTGCACACGGCGTGCGTCTTTGTCTGCCTGTTTTCGTTATTAACCGCCATCACTTGGTCGGTCTCCAATGTTTTGGCTATGGCAGAATCGAAACACTTTGCTTCCACAGACAAGAGTATATTGAAGAAGGCATATTCCTCTTTGGTGGGCACAATCCTCGAGGCCGCCAGGCGCAACACGGGTGACACTGAATTTGGGTGAGTGTGTCGCACAACGAGGTCCAGCCGCGGGCTCAGTGATCCACACACATTCGCGCACACACTTACGCACACACACACACACACACACACACACACACAGCACCCCCAGCACACGCACACACACACACACAACGCGTGGAACATAAGGGATCTCTAATGGCGTGCTGCACTTTGACAGCGGTGTCGAGCGTGCGCCACACCCAGTATCCTCCACGACGCACAATTCTGAAGACTACAGGTCAATGATTGAGCTGGCGGTCGACCGCATCGGCGTGTTATCATTCACACACACACACACACACATACACACACACACACACACAACCACATACACACACATACATGTATATATATCACTGTTTGTACATCTCCCTGCCATCGAATGAAACCGTGGGGCGTGCTAATTTCGTTCGCATGCGCCGCCACAGGTCTTTCCTGGAGGACTCTAAAATTGGAGGTACGCGACAGCAACACTTTGCCACTCGATATGCGCTGTTTCGCGCCGAAATCCGCGCATTGCTGGCGACAACGTCATTTTCATTCCCCCACGTGGTCGATGTGGACTGGCGGTTGGACTACAACGTCAAGGTGGGCGGCGTGTCGTGAGGCAATAGAACTCTAAAGTGGAGTTGTGTTTCTGTCGTGGCTTTCACCAATGTGACTCCGTTTGCCAAGGCAGTCCGTTCTACCACTCCCTTTTGCTTTCTCTCCCTCTCTCTCTCTCTATCTCTCTCTCTCTCTCCCCCCCCCCCCCTCTCTCTTGTGGATGGGCTTGTGCCAATTGCGTTTTTAAGTACTGAACGTCTTGAATCATGGGCACAGCGCCTAAGACACTGCCGACATTACTCCGGTTCTATCTCTCTGCTGGATCCATGGGCTTATGCCTATGGCGTTTTGCGTTCTTAAGGTCTTCCTCTCTGTGTGTCGTCTTTTCTGTGGTTTGGTGTGTTCCACGGGTCGGTGACAACCTGAGTCTATCTTCTCGGCCTATCTGTCTTGCTCTGGGGTTTCGGGTATAAAGCTGGGCAGTGACGAATAGTGCGCCCTATGGTTAGAGTGTCTGTCATTCTCGCCCCTTTGCTCTTGTGCCGTCACGCGGAATTGTTTACGGACGACTAACGTCCTTTGTGGAAAAACTGCTCCTCTCCCGTGCAGAATAACCAAGTGGAGCGCGTGGATCAGCCCGTCTTCCTGGTGTCCCTCCGGACCGAGGGCAACAACGGCGCGGCGGGTAAGCCTGTAGAGTTCTCGTGCTCGGTCGACCAGCTACAGGACATTGTAAACAGGCTGAAGGAGGCCTGCAAGGTTGTCGAGCGCGCAGAGGGCGACAAACCCGAGGAGAAGGGCAGGAAGAAATGAGGTCGCTCACCAGTGCCGCGCGCGTGTGCTTGCTATTAAATGTCTTTGTTCATATTCACCCGCTTGTCCTCGCTCCACCGGTTTCGGCTGCATTTACTATTCGCAACGTCCTGCCTGTTGGACACCTAAGTTGCCTGACATTGTGTGCACCATGCAGCTGTTTTTGTGACTACTGTTCGGTGGTTTGCGCAGGGAACGAGTGGTCAGCGACGGCACCTTACCCTCGTGCACATGTGGTGGCCGTGGAGACGACCTATTAAACTTCATGGCAAAAGTCCGCTTACAGGGACTTTCTGACTTTCATTCTGCTGAATCAGAGCAGATAGGCAGTGCTGGGATAGAGTGGCGTGCGACAGCCACCGTCACCGTCCGGATGGCTCTCTACCTTGAGATGTGTTTGCGCGGATCCGTCGGTGGTCGGAATTTCCCTAATATTCGCAACGTGTGGGAAGCGTCAATGTGATTAATTGCGCAAAACAACCCCACCCCACTCCTGGCTTCTACGCGCGCCCCTGTAAAGCACATGGTTTGGAAGTGTGCACTGAGGCATAGAGACGCGCTGCCCATGGACTCACCAGACCGTTGCTCGCCGGTCGGGCACGTGGTCGCCTGGGCGGCGCTCCCCCGAGAGCAGCCGTGTGTCTTCCCCTTGGACGGACGCCCACTCGCTTTCCGCAATTGCCGCAAGCAAAATCCACGTCAACACAAGGCCAACGAGCTGTCATACAAGCAATCGTTGGGATGTGAGCGCAGGCTAAACAAACCATTGACAGCACGACATGGAAATGATGCAATCATATTAATATGACATCCGCAAACACGGTACAATAAGATGTCCAGTGCTCTTATCCGAAGTCGCCCACAGCCACAGCTGTACTACACAGTAGTGTGTGCCATGAGTGAACTGATTGGGCACTCGTCTGGCCGTGGCCGTGACCAGTCCTCGACTGCCACATGGCCATCACAGTAGAGGCACGCCAGACTGTCTGCGACAGCGACAGTCACCATACTGACCTCAACGGATGCCAACGCAAACCCCGCAATTTCTGCCACCAGGCTGTGATGTACCACTTCGTCACGAATGCGCGTGAAGCATCCGTCGCCAAATGAGTCGAAAGGAGCGCTCCGGGGTTCAATGCAGACATCCTCTCCACTTTGCGACATGATGGGAAACGATCCTGTGAAGGCAGTGATAACAAGTACAAATTAAGTCGATACGACACACCGAACTAACAGTTGTTGTCAAACTGAGCGGCACCTCAGTCGACGACTGCACTGACAGTGGGACGCCATCGATGGTCTGCAGTGAGCAACCTGAGACTAAGCACGGAATGGCACCACTCGTCTGGCTGTAATGATGTCAATTCAGAGTGACGAATGTGTGCGCGCATGCTCTCTACAGTAAGTGCCAGAGTGCATTTGTGTGTGTGGCAGTGCAGCGGCACAGATCTGTGACAACGCAGTACGAGCATTGCTGTGACCTGCCGGCAGAAATCATCTGAATAGATGTCTCCATTTTACGTACCGACATCGGCTTTGGAGTCAAACCCACAACATTTGAACTGCAAGTATAATAAATGCGCATTCGATCCAAGAGCCGAGTTAGGTTTACACATCAATTGTCACGACAGAGAATGTCAGGATGCCGTCACGCCCAGCCGCGCGTTCCGTCATACTCGGCACATGGACTTCACTTAATTGACAGAGGATACGTCTGACTCAGTACTAACACTCGATATGTTATTGAATGCGATTTGAATATTCACAGCCCTCGTCCCTGCCGTGACTGCTGAACGTGTTCCGAGTAACTTTTCTTTGCCAACTGGGGATAATTAATGGAACTCGGCTGCAAAAATTGAATTGAGCAAAATGACCACTCTGACAGGGACTGTAACATACCTCTGTCTCGATGCTGTTGCGTGTCGCAACAGTCGCCTTTTCCCAAGAATCACGCAACTCTTCGTACAGCTGCCCATCCGCTCCGTCAATGGCATATATAAAAGCAATCGGTAGATCAGTTAGTTGAAGTGCGGGTAACTTTCATGACAGTCGATGTGCCGCTTCTGTAGGCGAAGTCGACCCCACCAGGATCTCTGACATAGGTCGGACACACTGCAACTTCATAAAGTAACATTTTCATAGCACTCCGCCCAACAACTGAAGGAATAACACAGCCGTCCATATGAGCATATGAGTCTCGCTGACTCGAAAGAAGAACGCTGCATGGCAGCCGCTCTGTCATCGGGCCGAGAACTGAAGCACTGCACTAATCTCGGCTGATGAAAGTACTACCGACACGCCATCATCAGTATCTGACAATACATGGAGCCGAGACAGCACTACCCACGTGTCCACGGTATCGGTACGCCATCGCTCCGAGAATGATTTGCTTGGCAACGACGACGAGAAGAATCGAGAAGTACTGCAGCAGTGAGGCGGACAGAGTTCATTATAATCGGTCACAGCCAACCGACGGAGAGTGCATATCGCTGCTGCTGCTACCTTAATGTGAACTGTCTGAGGGACTTGAAATCCGGAACACTGAAACAACACACACTCCACATGTCCACTCAGTGACAGCTGGCACTGACAGACGAGCTGACAGAACACCGAGACGAAGACAACTTGGTACAATCGCACCAGAACATCGAGATCTAGCACAGCACTGCTATTACGGGAATTGAACCGAAGCCGAGTGCAGCACGGCACCGAGGAGCACACCAAAGAAACAGTATACGGTAGAAGCATGCGCACAGCCGCTCTCAGCTTCATGTCCAATTCAAAATCACACTGACACAAAATAGACAATTTTAAAAGCTCTGCCGGCCCACCGTCTTCAACATGCAGGGATTCTCGCGGGCGACTCCAAAGCCCCCCAGAAACGACATTAGGCAAACAACCGAGCCGAGGATGATCAGGGCTGCAAAACAAAGGAATTGAAATGGTTGGGTGTGTGTTTAGTGCCGACCGACACTGGTTTTGTCGGCGGTACAGGCCACAAACACACACACGACACACACACCTGTCGGCACCGAGAATGGTCGCAAAGCAGACACATGCTCTTTCTGGGCTGTGTATGCGCCGAGCCCGATGAGAGCAACTCCGCCAGCCTGCTCCGATCAGAGACCGAAGGAGTGATGCGTGAGTGTTTGGTAAAGTCGATAAGTTGGACGTCAGTAATCAGGAGAAGGCGATTCGACAGCAAACTCTACATAAGAGTTAAACAACAGCAGGATAATTCGGTCGATCATACTGAGCATGAGAGCTGAGTGACATCCGGCAGAATCAGGCACCACAAATGGCCTCCTACTGAGTTGGACATATGACGGCTGAGTGACATGATACTGGCGACAGGATTAGGCTCTCCACAGATGGGCGCTTATTGAGTTGGCCATATGACAGCTGAGTGACATACCATGAACACGAGATTGACAACGGTCAGGATAACCTTTGCTGCATATCCGCAGCCATTAAGTCGCCGCTTTCCCATTTTCGAATGATGCCAATTGTGACTCAAGTTACGTCTGCGCAGTGCTTCAGTTATTGATATGATCAATTCCTGGATCTTTGCCTCCTTTCAGTTGATGTGTGCGCCGGGCATTGGGTGACACAATTTCAGCTGTTGTGTTTTCTGTGAGCAACTTCGCAGACGTCC
Source organism: Pigoraptor chileana (assembly GCA_943704495.1). Lineage (NCBI taxonomy): Eukaryota > Filasterea > Ministeriida > Capsasporidae > Pigoraptor > Pigoraptor chileana. The sequence continues at coordinate 1,858 of CALSCR010004032.1, read as the reverse complement.
GTGCCCCATCCCGGCTCTCCGTGCTGTCCTTGCGTGCACCCCGCATTCCTGACATTCACATGGCGCACAAGCAGTGCGCGCCAGTGAGAGAGACAATTGCAGCCAGTCTGTCGTTGTCAGTGATTGGTGGACTGGATGGACGGCGGCCTGTGATTGGATCTGTGAATTTGGATCTGGCCCGGCCAATCTCATCTCAGTTAATGGCCGGCTGCTGAAACAAAACCAGGCAACACACAACGCACACAACCACACACGCGCACACACACACATGGCACCTCATCCGCACGCTCTTTCAGGCGGCTACTGAAACTTATTCTATATAGCGTTGCATCTTCAGATGGTGCTGTTCGTATCCTGTATAGACCCGTGAGGGCACCTAAAAGGTCAGTCACAACCCGACAATTCCGACAGCCGACTTGACTCAGCAATGCCAATCCGCGCCCAAACGAGTGAGCATTCAGCTATAAACATGCTTTGAAATACGCTCTTACACATTGCTGCTGTGGAAAACGAGCAGAATAAAAGCTCGTTCATTGACTGCTAATTTCGATGGGGGCAGGTGACCGGTGGACTAGCCTGAGTTCCGCTCCATTCTGAGCCTACCGCACATTTTATCCAGGGATCATGAGACTGAAAAGCGTTGGGAGAGGCGCACACACACGTGCAATGCGTGCATGTCAAAAAGTGATGATCGCCCTTCAACCCAATCACCTTTGCGCAGCCCTGGGATGAGTGTGCAGACGCGGATCTCACGAAGGCAACTGAACACAAACGGGCGCAGAGATAGAGACATGGTGCTGCTCCTACATACAACAGCGCACGAGCACACACAAATTTTTGGTTTTACATGCGAATCAAGTCGCGAAAACGAAAATAATGTGTTCGACCATGCAAACTGAGATGAACTACTTTGAGATCAACATGTAACTCCTCAATTCATGTCTCTTTTCTGTGTGACGTACAAGCAAGGACATATAAATGTGGTCAAGGAATCACCAAGACAATGTGCTTTCCCGATGATGCCACATCGCGTACGCCAGCATTTGTGCCGCTGCAGTCTACGGCGTGATGAGCTTGAACAGTCGCACGTGACAAGCTCAACCTGTGATACCGGGCGCGTGTGTGTGTGCGTGTTTGAGTGTGTGTGTGTGTGTGTGTGTGTGTTTGAGAGAGAGAGAGAGAGAGAGAGGGAGAGAGAGAGTGTGTGTGTGTTATGTGTGTGTGCGTGTGTGTGTGTGTGTATGTATGTGTGTGTGTGTGTGTGTCTGAGAATGAGATGCGGTCGACCGCCAGCTCAATCATTGACACCTGTAGTCTTCAGAATTGTCCGTCGTGGAGGATACTGGGTGTGGCGCACGCCATTGGAAGATCCCTAATATGTTCACTATTTTAGCGTCAACGGTAAGACCCGGCAGCCGCCCAGTACTAAGTCTGACCACGTGACCTGACGTGATCCTTAGTCGCAACACGGTCTGTGGCAATCGCACGCTCGATCGATTAGGCGATTAACCTCTGTTCCCCACATTACAAGCACCGCTTCGCTCCTCCACCGACAGGCTGAGACTGGCTTGGACGCATCGTCACTCCCTCTCACGGTGGCAGACTGGAACAAAGTGATCCAGTGTGCACTCGGCTTCACACTTGCCTTCGCTTGTGTGGTTTCACCGCACTTGTCCCGTCATATCCACGCGCCGTCTCGCTGGCTGTGCTTCTGTTCATTGCATCGATCTTTTTTGTTTGATGGCGGGGCGGTGGAGTGCCAGTGCCTCACCGCCCAACACGCCCTGGCGCCATGGCCCACAAGAGGTGGATACTTTTTGATACACACACCTCGCACACCACCCACCCACCCACCCAC
>CALSCR010004031.1:0-22178 GCA_943704495.1 Pigoraptor chileana | reverse complement strand
ACTTGACTGAGCGAATGTGTTTGCATGGTGGAATCTCTCTATGCACTATCTTGTACCTGTTCCTACATGATTCAACAATAATTGCAAGTCTGACGACCCGTAAACTCGCCACTAAAAACAAACAATAACAATAACTTCTCGAATGCTACCGATGCACACCTGAACGCATGAGCAGTGACAAGCACAACGGTAACGCTCACTTGGGACACGGAGGGTTGCGTGGATTGCGCGTGAGTATTTTGAGTGGAAGACGCTTTGTGATGATTGTTTGGGTTTGAATTGCGTTTGGTAGTGTGTGTTTGGTGTGTGTGTGTGTGTGTGTGTACGTGTGTGTTTGTATGTGTGTATGGGTGTGTGGGTGTGTAGGTGTGTGTGTGTGTGAATATTTGTTCTCACTCACCCATCCGTCTCTCACCCCTTCCACACCACACCAGATATCGCCTGCAACGCACAGCGGTGGAATTTGTCCCTCTTTGCAAGGGCGCATTCCTCGCGGACGACGATGCGTGCAAGGAACAATGGGAGACGCGCGAGACATTCATCCGTCCGTTCTTCCAGCATACATCCACCCTTGTCGACACTGATCTCTATCCGGACACGGAATACCGATACCGACTTCAAGTGCGACCTGTCAATGGAACAGTAACTTCATCGACATCCTATGTCGTCGTCAAAAGTGCCGCGCCGTCGGAGCCACCGAGTGTCCGGATCATCGGGGTGTACGAGGTAACCCCCGGAACCCTCCGCCTGTCATGGGAGACGGTGAAAGACATTCACGGATTCATCACTCAGTATGAGATATACCGGGGCGTCGGAAGTAATTACCGACAGAACGTGACGCAAGTGGCCGCATTAAACCGGGACAAGCGGTATTACGACGACGCCGCCGTTGTTGTGGGCAATCCATACCACTATGCGGTGCTCGCTGTTGTGGACGACGGAGTGGAGAATGGCGGAATCAGACGCGCGCTGCCCAGCCCCCCGCCTGACAGAGACACGCCCCGTCTCACGCCCAGTGACGGTGTGCTGGAGGGTGTCATGGCGACGGATGCCCGATCATCCGGTGTCACCGCACCCGGGAGCAGGGGATCCGGACAGGCTGTTGTAGTGGCTGTCGCAGTCATCGTGTCGATTGGTGTGATTGCGCTGGTGCTCGCAGCAATGCGTTGGTCATACCTGCGATCACGTGACGGGCAGAGGCTGATGGCCCACAAAGAGTTTGTCGACAAGGTCGTCGCCAGCGCCGATTTTGCGCAGTTTGAAATTGAGAAACACGCCGTGAATTTGCTCGACGAAATCGGATCTGGTGTGTTGATTGCTTTTTTTGTGTTGGTTTCTTTTGCTTTCGCGAATTCGGCATTGTTCATCACGCACGCGTGGCAACGGCAGAGGCGGCCGCATTCGTACCTTTCTTGGGTCCTGGGTCATTGATTATGGGTGCGAGCGTGTGGGGTGTGGATCTGCGTGGATCTGTGTGTATGTATTGTGGGTTTGTATGAAAATGAATGTGTGTGTGCGTGTGCAGGTGTGTTGATGTCATTATATGAGATGATTGATATTGTTTGTTTACTGACATTGTGTGTGCGCGTGTGCGCCGTGCAGGTGAATTCGGCATTGTTTATCGCGCACGCGTGGCAACGGCAGAGGGCCGCATTCGTATATGCGCAGTCAAGACGCTCAAGGAGGTAGTTCGCGCTCTCCACACACACACACACACGCACAAGTTTATATGTATATATGTATGTGTGTGCGTGTGTGTATGTGCATGCACACACACACACACACAACACAGAAATAGACACGCTTACCTTCGCATATCACTCTAATGTGCAGGGATCGAGCGTTGAGGATCGGCAGGCATTCATTGATGAAGCCAAGATCATGCGTGGGCTGAGGTGTGTTCATGTGCATGACATGCTCGCGCTCATTGCGCTCATTGCGCTCATTGCGCTCTATTGGGCATTCCTCCTGCGCTCTCTCTGTCTGTCTATTTCTCTCTCTCATTCACTCTCTCTGTGGAGTCCATGGCACAGCGCCTTGGACACTGACTGGAATCCTACATCTCTCTCTCTCTCTCTCTCTCTCTCTCTTCCTCTCTCTCTCTCTCTCTCTCTCTTTCTCTCTCTCTCTCTCTCTGTGTTGTGGAGTCCATGGGCACAGCGCCTTAGACACTGACTGGAATCCTGCATCTCTTCCTCTCTCTCTGTCTCTCTCTCTCTCTCTCTCTCTCTCTCTCTCTCTCTCTCTTTCTCTCGCTTTCTCGCTCTCACTGTCTCCATCGTATATATGTGTGTGTGTCGTGTGGGAAATGTGTATATTCAATACTGACGGATGTAATTATTCTTAATGACCGATGTATCCGCAGCAATCCGTACGTTATGTGCCTTGTTGGTATTTCCATCCGGGAAGAGCCGGTAAGTGTGTTTTGGTGAGCTGTGTTGTGTTGTGTTGTGTTATATGTGCTTGTTGTGATGTGATGTTGTGTTATGTGTCTTGTGATGTGCTGTTGTATTACTGTGTTTGTAAAATCGTGTTGTGTTGTAGTATGCGTGTGTATGAGTATCTGCAGATAATACTAACGGGGCGGGTCTTTTCCTTCCTTGTTAGATGCGCAGCTGAGGCCTCTTCAACATCTCGCCTCTTTTCTTCTCATTCCCTCGGTCACTCTCTCTTGCCCCACCCTCTAATGGAGTCCATAGGCACAGCGCCTAAGACACTGACTTTAATCCTCCATTTCTTACCCCCCCTTCCCTCCCCCCCCTCCTCTCCTGCACGCACACAACAACACACATACACTCTCCTTTTTTTCTTAACGTCAGATGTACATTCTACTCGAATACGTTGCCAATGGAAACCTCCGCCGGTTCACGCAACTCATACCCGAATCACAACGGCGGTCTCACGTGACTGTCAAGTTGCTAATGCTTCTCTGTCACCAGGTGAGTGCATCTGTGGGGGATTCAAACGTGTACACTTGCACATGCCCGAACACACACACACACTACACACTTCCACACAAAACCACCGGTAGCCAGTATGAACGCGCACTCACACACACACACACTACACACGCTTCCACGTATAAAAAGACACAGGTTGCCAGCATACACGCGCACTCGCACATGCAACGAACACACGTCCTCACACAATCATAGCTGGGGTCGTTTGTGCCTTCACAAAGTTAGTCATTAAACACACACTCAATCACAAACACAAGCATCAGATGCCATAACTCAGACTGATTGTGTTTTTCTTTTCTGGACACATTTTTGATGCGCAGATTGCGAAGGGAATGGAGTATCTCCACAGTGTGGGCATTGTGCACAGGTAAGCACTTTCAATCGCTGCTTTTGTGTGTGTTGGGGGGGGGGGTGGGGGGGGGGGGAGAGAGAGGGGTTACATCTGCGGACCCACGCATCCCTTTTGTGTGTGATGTGTGTGCGCGTTATCAGTAACAGCGGACGACTTGCTTCAGTGATTGCTGACAAACATGTGCTTGTTTACTCCTTTTTGCACACGTGACTGCACGTGACTGCAGAGACCTGGCCGCGCGCAACATCATGGTATCCAATTATGCGTTTGGAGAATACCGTGCGATGGTGTCTGACTTTGGACTGAGTCGCAGCATGCACAACAGCTACTACAAGAAGACCAAAGATGGCGGGAAGATCGCATACAAGGTACTTGTTTAGCTCACCATTTTGAAAGTTTGCGCTTTCTGAAAATCTGTGCTTTGTTTGTGGCGTGGATGCATTCAGGCGCGCGCATAGGCATATGCATACATACACACACACATACGCACACACGCACACACACACACACACATACACACACACACACACACATGCACACATACACGAACACAGGGAAGTCAGTACACACTAACACTCGAATCGAAACTTTGCAATGGTCTCCTTGATATTCCAGTGGATGGCACCCGAATGCTTGAAGCGTTGCGTTTACGATGAGCGCAGTGATGTGAGTGACAGATTGTCTCACTGGAGTAATGTCGTGTTGTGTTGTGTTGTGTTGTGATGTTGTACTTTGCTGTGTTGTGTTGTGTGTGTGTGTGTGTGTGTATTCGTTTTCTTTGCGATTCTTTGCGTGATCCGTTCATCCAATGCTCCATTACATACTTATAACACTGTCTTTCTGGTCCTCTTTTCCCCCTCGCTGTTGTGCTTAGGTGTGGTCTTATGGAGTGACAGTATGGGAGGTGGGTTCGGTACTGAGCGCAATAAAGTGCCACACTGGCACGCATTGTGTGGCGCATGCATGCACACTGGACGCACACACAAGCACCTTAATGTGAACACATAAACATATATATGTATATATATATATATATATATATATATATTTATTTATGTGTGTCTGCGCGCGTGTGGGTGTGTCTATATATGGGTGTGTCTATGTGTGGGTGTGGGTGCGTGGGTGTGGGTGTGGGTGTATGTGTCTGTGTGTCTGTGTGCATGTATATTGTTCATATCACCGATGCACATCACTCACATATGATGTGACGATCGTCAGCGAGGCTTATTCCATTTGCTGCTAAATGAACTACACTCACATTTATCACACAAATACCACAAACACACATCTATGCACACTCACACACACAAATCATACGCACGCCAGACGTTCTCATTCGGCGAGGTCCCCTACGCAAGCATATCTAATGCGGACACACTCGCACACGTTGAATCTGGTAATCGACTGCCAATGCCAGCGTCCATTCCCCCGTCCATGTACACGCTCATTAGGCAGTGCTGGCATGCACACCCGACACAACGCCCGCTGTTTTCCAATATCGTCCAAGAAACAGCTCGCATGTCAGAGTACTCTGAAGCAGGAGAAGACCGTGCGTGCGGCGCAACGTCCAGTTCAACGGGCAGCGCTTCTTCAGCTGATTCGGCCACGCCGAGTGTTGTGCTTGTGCATCCCAGCGACAAGAAATCGTTTCTGTCGTCTGTCTTGAGCAAATTTCAGGGATCTGCGACCGCGCAAACGCGTCTGCGAAGTAACAACAACAAAGGCGCCACTGAAGGAACAACGAGCGTAACAAACCTGCTTCACTGTGCCATATCGCCTTCGCAATCGCCGACGGACGGGGGCGATGATGGAGACGCGGTGCATACCAATCCCTACGCAAATGCGCCACATGCACACTGGAGTGTCTTCAATAGTGGTGGCGGCGCGTATGGCGTCGGAAAGCACAAAGTCTTGGATGTGTCATCTGGGGAAGGTGGGTTGCGTGCGTGATGCTGTTGGTTTTTTGCATTGCGTGTGCGTTCTTTTCCAACTGCATGGTTTGCACAGTGCGAAACATTGTATCTCATATATTTGTATTTTTTCTCCACCCCTTTTTTGTTGTTTTCTTGTTGTTGCTTTGAATCCATTGTGACGCAGACGCACAATCCGTGCCCAGTCCTTACGAACACGACAGCGTGGTGGGCCATGGGGGCATTTCTGCAATGCGAATGGCAGCCAGTGGCAGCGAAGTCAGCCCTTACGACAACTCACTCGGCAGCGACCACAGCTCTTGCGACCATGCCGCACCCGTCAGCAGTCCTTACGACAATGCGCCCGTTCACAGTCCTTACGACAATGCGCCCGTCGACAGTTTGTGCAACATCGCACCGGATACCGGTCATAGCCCTTATGACAACGAACTTCCTCCAGTTTGTCCTGACAAATCGACGGCGGATGTGTGTGTCGCTCTGGCGGATGAGAAGCCCTACGACAATTGATCCGGGGGACTGTGTGCACTTCTTCACGCAAACATTGTGCTTGGTTACTGCGAAGGGGAGACTATTTTATTATATGCTGTCATTGTGAATAAAAGTAAAGAGTGGACATCAGAAAGTGATGCGCTTGACACCGTCAAGATGGACAGACCACGTTGACTGACAGCATATTATAGTATTTGGCACTTATGAAGGCATTGTGGATGTTTTTCCTTTATTCAGGCAAAAGAGCATCCCCCTTTTGGGGGGTCCGGAGTCATGCACAAGAACCGTCGACTATTTCTTATGTCTTCCACTTAGCAAATTTCAGGATTCTGCGCCAGCGCAAGAGGCGTGTCTGCGACGGTACCAACAAACGTGTGTGAAAAACGGAGTGTAACAACGAGTGTAACAAACGAGTGTAACAACGAATGAACTAATCTACCATTGATTCAAGGCGCAACTGATATTACCCGGTCGCAATTGTGTGACGGTATGTGAGAATTCAACTGCCCCGACACAGTCTGTGGCGCAACTGACTAACTGCTCGTCACCGAAAGTCGGACTGCACACCCGCAACCGTGCCGCTAGAAGTCCGCACTGTAATGGTGCCACTGATGTACCGTACCGGACGTCGGCGCATATCAACGATGAGACGGTGTCAGTAATGTATTTAATTGATGTCGGTGTTAGTGTTGGTGCTGGTGTTTGTATTGCAGTGAGAATGTGGCTGTTTGTATTGCAGTGCGGGAGTTGGTCACATTGGAGGGCATTCGGCTGTTATGCGGCGGCATGCCCACAGGAGGATTGCAGATGGCTCGCGAGGCCACAGCAGCTCTATTTGCAATAAAGCGACAGCCGGCCGCTGTACTCACAATTGGACACTGACGGCACACCGGGTCGTCATGACTCCCACGTGACGAGGCAGTGCTGTCTCCCTGTCATCACAGCCGCAGCCACATCTGCAGTATAGACTGAAGCGGGGGGCAAGTTTACATCGCGATTATGAAAGATCCCATGAGCTCGAAAGCATTAAATAAGTATACACCGCTCCTTCTTATCACGAGTGCACTTCAAGCCGCGGCCGTGGAAGATCAACAAAGTGAACTTTATTCAATCTCGGAGATGACGATGCCTGCGTGTCTGCCTAGGGTCCCTGCTGCCGTCGTGCAGCTGTCGAGCTGCGTCACAATCTGCTGGAAGGAAGGACGGCGTGTTTGGTCGTAATCCCAACAATTGCTGTGTGTAATGTGCATGTGGGAGAAAGCCAAACAACGACAACGGCAGTCAGGAAAACGGTCGCAACTAATCATAGTCCGGTTCAGTTGAAGTGTGTCTCCGTCGGCCGCATGCTGACATACGGTAAAACTATAACTATGTCTATCTATAGCGGCTGCCGGAGCTGCCGGATGCAAGCGGATGCAAGGCTAGCATTAGCTGCCCCTTGCCAGTTGCCACGTATATTGACGACCCGGGCCGGTTGCCACGCCGATAGTCAGATATATCAATATTGGACGCAGTCACTACTACGCCGGCGACAGTCAAGTCACACGACTGTCACAGCGACCAAGACATATGAATGACAGCGCCTCATTCATTCATTAGAATGACAGACCCGCAGTTCGCATGCCCCTCGGTCCACTAACTGGCAGTCGGTCACTAGCACAGTCAGGTACAACGGCGGTTGCAAATGCACATGATTTGTGCAGGTCTAATTGTGAAAGCGCTGTCCAGCCGAGCAGTTCCGTCGGCACGAATAATTAAAGCCCCCGTGGATGCCGGTCACATCTAGCTGTAATAAATTGTCCACACTACTGTGAGTACTGCCCGAGTGATACTCACACCTGCTGTCATAAAAGTGACCTTGCAAATGTCCATTGAATGCACTCACCACATGAGTCGCCGGTAAGCCACGGTGCATTCACCAAAGAGGGCGGGTCGGTAGTCTGACGGAGGTCCAATCAAAGATGAAGTTTAGACGAAAATTGTCATGGTTATGACTGGTACTGAGTGTTAAAATAATCATCAAGCTACCTTACGTGCTGACAACTGAACTCAATCAGTTGCGCCGAATAGACTGAACTCAATCAGTTGCGCCGAATAGACTAATATCGATGCAGCAGCGTGAGTCTTGATTCGACGTGCTGCATCTATATAAACAGCTGTGGCCTCAAGCCGACATATTACTGCAACAGCCGAGACTGAGTACTCAGTGGACACCGAGACAGTGCCGGCCGCAAATGCATTTGAGCCGGACTTATTTCAAGGTGAATGAATGGGAAACTGAACTCACCCATTGTCTGGACATCCGACACAATGACGAGGACGTGACGCTTGTCTTCAGTGTATGGCCGCCGACCATTGATAAGCTCACTCATGAGAATGCCATATGAATCTGTCGAATGAATGCAGCAGCAATTATAAGATAATTAACATTCGTGACTTCACCGTGAACATAAACATACTGCAATGTTATCATAAGCAATCTCGCCTGGGACGCTTCTAATCAGCGATTACCACTGAGTCATTTCTGGGTCAGTGTTATTATCTACTTAGTTGCCTGACGCCGTCCATTGATAGATCATTCAGTCAGCCGACTCAGGCCGACGTGCAATATTGACAGACGCCCGTTAGGTTAGTGTGTCCACTGGCATGACCATGGGCACGTTCGAGAGTGTGTGAGTGCTGTCATGACATTGCAACAGTCAGCGGGTATTTCACTTGATGCGGTCGACGGCATGCATGCAACAATAAAAATAAAAAGGGAAAGGCGTGCACGAATTGACAGTCAAGTTCATAGTTACTTACAGACATCTGCCTTGAATGTGTACTCTGCTCCGCCGGCGCACTCGGGGGCAAGCCACAAATACGAACCGACGATGCTACTGGAGGCCTCCTTCGACCGCTTCGTGTGCTCCAATTTGAACTGACAGAGACCAAAGTCGGCCACTTTGACATTCATCTTGCTGTCGATGAGACAGTTGAGTGACTTGAGATCGCAGTGGATAATGGGCGGATTGTTCTCGTGCAGATACAGCATTCCCAGTGCAATTTGCTTGCCTGCGCATGCATTAGTGTGACAAGCGTACGAAAATGTGTCAATAAACGGTCCGGATTGCCTGCGTTAGTGTCAGTGCGGTATGCCGGCCGAGTCCGCGGTCATTACAACGTGAATATGCACATTCATGGACCCTTCTACTAAATCTCGTTCAATAAAGAAATTATTATCCACAGCGGGCGGCTGTCTCCTATGATACTAGTTAGCCGACTGATACATAAATAATAACCATGACATAATTGCGCCGACTGTCTAGACACAGCCGGTGCTATCAAGCATGAGACGTCTGACCGAAAATAATAATATACGTGCCAACATTCCTACAATGCAATTAAACAGGATCAGGAATGAACTCATCATGAAAAGAATCCGATCATTAATGTCACAGGAGTGATATCATGCAGACAAGTCAGTTCACCCACCAATTTTGACGCGCTCATCAAAGGAGATGCTCTGATGGCTCTGTAGGAAGTTCAGCACATTCCCGCAGTCCATAAACTGCCAATTTGCATATGTAATTACATTTTTTAAAAGTGGACAAAAATAATGCATCAGAGACTGAGATCGATGTTACGTGACATGACACTTACTGGCACATACTGATATGAGACATCTACTGTAATCACTGAGACAACCGACCGCCGGGCGCCCGTAATATTTGACCCGGACACGGCATGACAGTGACATTGAATAAACTGAATAGCACAAACGCCGCACCCACACACACACACACACATACACACGGAACACACTGCACACACGGCACACACACAGTCACACACACACACACACACACACACACACACACAGCCATCTAATCGACATGACAAAGACATCAGCAAAGCTGACTGAGCACCGACGACGCCACTTCAGTTGACCGATTCAGTTGGCGGTGGAATGGCCGCCATCTGATCTGACAGTGAATTCGATCATACGAACACGAGTGCTGAATGGACGCACCTCCTGAACGATGCACAGGTTTGGCGGTTCGCAGCAGCCCATGAACAGCACAAGATACGGGCTGCGAAGCTTGCACATGAGGTCAATCTCGCGCATAAGATCGTCCATCGCCTGCTTTTGTGTGCGCAGCATCGCCGCCGAATTTGCGCTGGACGAGTGCTTTCGCAAGGCACTGGCAGCTGCATGGCTGTAAGTTATTATAGCCATTCACAGGCGGTATGTCAGCGGTATGGCAGTTAAACAATAAAAGTAAAAACGGCACCAAACACCAATCATCAGACAAAGCGCAACTAATGGTAACAACGATTGTTGTACTGCATGGCAACCTTCACACTCGTCAGAACGATTCTAATCAGTTGTCCGTGCGTTACAGTCAACACATGTGTTACAACCGACGCATGACAAGTGGTAACACAATCAAATAAGAGGCGCACGCGCGATAAAAAGAAGGCTGTTTGACGGCAACATACTGTTGCGTAATATTAAATGTTTCAGTACTTTTCAGATTGTTAGTAACACACAGCAGCCGAGTCAGTACAATTCAAAAGTCAGACGATGTAATAACAAAGCTGTCTGGGTCGGAAACTGTTACGTACTATCAGCCGTTGTAACACTGACAGCAGCCGAGTCAAATGAATTGAAAGAGTCAGCCGAGGTGGACTACTCACATAATCTTCTTGCTGATATCCGACCCAAACGAGGTTGAAATGCGGCGCTGGCGATCACTCTGTTCCTTGCGCGAGGCAATCGACTTTGACACAGAATTCGCCCTTCACAATTTTACAATTAAAGTAAAGGATAAGATCAGTTTTGATTGAGACGGATTGTATTCGTCAACCGTTACGGCTGAATGCAGTCCAATCAACTCAGCTATATTGGTAACTGCAGCTGTCGCCGTCGGGGCATGTATTAATCTATAAAGGTTGGCCGTTAACAGGCCAGACGGTGCGATCGTCCACATGCATGCCATGGGGCGGTGCATTTACTACAATAAACAAGTCTTACTAAGTGCGACAAATAGACCTCTAATCCGAACTGTATGACACTCAGTGAAATGCCGACACATGCCAAATGCTATGTGCGGAATCGATGGAATTGGTGAGCAGTCACTGACATGAACTCCACATAACTTACCACATGCCCACTTCAGAGGGAAGGCTGCTCGATCCAACGACCGACGCATTGCCCGACGCATTCTTAAGTCGTTTCACTGCCACCTGTAATAGTAATAAACGTCAGCCACAATCCCATTACATGTGTGGTTTGGTTAGTATACATGGGGATATGACCGTCACGGGCAACCGCATATCAGCTGACTGTTAAAATCATTAAGTATTGTAACGGCCTGTCCAAGCGAAACAATTCGATCGCAGCTGATACACAATTTTGTTCTGACGCATGACATCAGATGGTGTGTGGCATGAATTCAAATTAAACTCACCTTGGCGCCTCTGTAATTCGCACAAAATACCTCTCCAAAGCTCCCCTTTGCAATCGGTTCGGGGTCAAACTCAAGCTCCTCGTACTTGATCACGTGGCGCTGTTGCGACAGGTGTTCGTTCTTCGCACGAAGGATCCAACGACGGACAACAAAGCCGGCTCCAACCAGCAACACAAACGCAAAGATACACACAATCGGTGCAACGATGTTGAGGCCGTAGTTTTGCGAACAGTCCGACTGATAGTATAAAGCATGGCACTTGCACACGCCGGGAGAGATGCACGCTCCATTGTGACAACCATGCGGACATATGGCCACAGTGCAGCCGAGCCCCGTCCATCCTTCACGGCACGTACACACGTCGGTAGAGTTGCAAAACCCATTTGTGCAACCATATGTTACGCACAATGCCTTCTCGCAGCTCCAATACGACGGCGAGGAAGGGATGGGTGTGCGGACATATCCGTCTGTACAGTCAAGTACTGTCACGTTGCTGTCAAGGGTGAGACTGACTGTTGTATCGGCGGCTACGGAAGCGGCAAAGCGAACAGTATGGACACCGGGCGTGCCCGCGATGCGGATCTCCTTGAAGGCAAGATGTCCGACGACGAACGCACGTAGTGTCTCACCGTATATAATTGCAGTTGTAACCGAGCTTCCCGCAGGAGGAAGAACAAAGGCACGCACGACGACGAGATTCAGATAGTATTTCTATATGCACAAAGCGGATTCATTCGGACAGAGAAGCAAATTATGGACGAGTCATACGGCGTGAACGGGGGCAGAAAATGATGTTTGTTGAGTGTAGGGAAATAGTCATGGCAATGCTATAAGTCTCATTAAAGAACTGAATAAACTGACAGCCTAATAACACTCAGCTAATTGAAAGTGACGGCATTTTCCGGTCACATTTAACAGCGCTGTCATGACTCACAGTGCTGTCATGCATTTCATAATCATGCAGCAGTGACAGAGAACAACTGTTAACAAATGAGTCATGGCATGACACGGGTGTACTCACATCGCCATAATTGACCTCCTGTCCGTACATGTCTGCGATGCGCACCATGGGACTCCCGAGCTCATCACCAGTCGTCACAGTCGACACCACAGCCGCCGAGTCGTCCGGATACCAACTGAGTCGCGCGATTGGACCGCCGTGGTCGTTTCCGTACAGTTCGGCGGTGTTGTTTACAAATGAGCACCCGGCACACCCGGGTGCGTTGTCCGCCAGCTGCGCATACATGCCCGCCCCACCAATTCCGGCGTAGTTCCGTAAGAACTGAATGCCGCGAATGACTGTGCGGTTCATGAACACCTGTCCAGAGTACATCCCCGCGCCATATTCCGACGCAACATTACGCACAAATGTGACATTCTCCATGAAGATCGTTGAAACGTACGGCGTAACGATATAAAAGCCGCCACCAGACACGGCGTAGTTGGTGTCAAAGACTGTGTTGGTCACGTTCAATGTGATTCCGTACGACTTTCCATCCACGGCGCCGAGAGTGTAAAGACCACCGCCGTTGGTGGAAGTGTTGTTGAAAAAGCGCACTCTGTTGAGCGAGACGTTTACGAGGTACTTAATGTGCACTGCCGCCCCTGCCCCCGCAGAGCAATTGGTAAACGTAACATTGTCCAGCTTTGTGACGGACGAATCCTTGATGTAAAGAGAGCCCCCGGATCGCGCGTTTTCGCCCGTCGCCCAGCAGTTGTATAGCTGCAATCGGGCGTTATCTCGAGAGTGGAAACTGCCACCCTTATCGACGGCCGCGTTTCGAATAAACGTACATCCGTCGCACGTGAGTGACACGGTATTTGCGACTGATGCGGCACCCCCTTGATTGCACGCATTCAGCTTGAAGACGGTGTTGTATATCGTTGCAGTCGCAGAAAGTAACAGCACCATCGCTCCACCAGTGTCGACGGCGTAGTTTGACACAAACTCGGAATCGCGCATCGTGAGCTTTGTTGTGTCTGTTATTGCAACAGCGCCGCCAGAAGACACGCCCAATGGAGCGACATTAAAACGAAAACTTGTGTTGCGGACGTCTGCGATGGCAGAGTTGATAATGTTCAGAGCTCCTCCAAATTTCGCTGATGCTCGAGTGCTGTATGTGATCTCAGAATCCTCGATTAGGATTTGTGCGTTATTTTGCACCAACACGGCTGCCTCGACCGACTGTAGCGTCAGACGACATCCAGACAGGCGTGCCGACGCCGTCGCAGAAACACGAACGGCGTTGTTTGTGCAGTTCATAATCGAAAGATTGCGGATCCACAGCTGCTGTACTGCACCACCGATCACAAATCCCGCGACACTCCCGAGGGAATTGTTGCACGCCACAAGGGTATTATCCCGAGTTCCCGAGAGCGATGCGATTGTGATGAAAAACGACGTTGGGGTTGTAAACACATATCCCGCGGTTGTTGCGGGTTTGTAAGTGGCGGCCGCCAAGTGGATCGTGGCATTATCTGTTGCAGCCGCAGTCTGCGCGGTCGCGATCCCCTGCGGGATCGTCGCAAATGGATGTGACAGTGTGCCATCCTGCGACACATCCGCACTATTCGAAGGATCCACGTATATGTCCGTTTCTCCGCGACAGCGAGATGAAGTGCCGAACAAAGCCAGCACAACCATCAATACGACCAAATTGTTTGTGCGCATCAGCGACAACGCCGGGTTCGCCCGCCAAGTTGGACGAGGCATCGTCAGTGAGTGGATGCGTCTGTCTCCACCGCACCGCAGTACTGTTCAGTCAATTAGAATACAATTATAGTGCCGCTCTCAGTTGATGCGACTCCCGTCGTGACAGCATTGACCTCACCGCCAACGGAGGAGTCAGCGGATGGAAGCCCACCTGAATGTACTGACGCGGTTCAGTTCGACAGAAGTGTCAGTCGCGAGGGCCTGCAGTGAGCGCCGGCCGCTTTCTCAGTCAATCTTAGTGGGACCGACAGTGTTTGAATGGCGGGCTGTGACGGCTGTGACAATGCCCGTATCGCCAATCGACGCCGAAATGGCAACCAGAGACGATCACCTTTTGACAGCTCAACCAGCTTTGGCAGTCAGACGATGCACACTGTGGCCGGCGGTGGGGATCGAAGATAAGGTAACGTCGTATATCAGTTACCCTGTTCAGTTGCAGTGAATTCGCGACGCGGACTTGAACGAGAAGAGTGCGTTCACTGCCGACAGTCGGTGTTGTGTTTTGTAATCCAGATTTGTGATCGCTTCACATCTTATAAGGGTAGTTAAAGTGGGTCGGACGGAGTTCAGGCTCCGACACTCCTGATCTCCTCCTGAAGCTCAAGATTTGGCGCCGTACGAATTTACTCTCCAACGCTTGCATTGTTCAAAACTGTTCAAAAAGACCTCTGTGGAAACAAAGAAACCGCCTTCCCAGTTGTGTCTACTGAGTTGTGCATCCGTCCAAAGATGATGCAACCCAATGTGCGCCAACGTGTGTGTGTGTGTGTGTGTGTAGCAACGGCTTTGAAATTATGCACACACACACACATGCATCCGCCCCATACATAAGCCATACTGAGCGGCAGTTAGTTCATTTTATTTTACCAGTTTCAAAGTGAAGGGGCGTTGCTGCTTTCTTATCCATTGTTCGGAATAAGTAGGAATGCCCCCGTTCGGTATGGCTTTGTCCGATAGTGAAGCCTATCCAACAATGTGGTCTACTTATGAGGTATGGCACGTGACACCGCCTATTTGCTGGTCGCCGGAGTGTGGTGGAATATCAGTGAAACACAGATCTCGATTCCCCTCTCATCACTCGAGAAGTGTCCGACTGTGTTTCTGAGCCAGAAAGCAATCAGTAAGTGCCGGCCGACTGTTTCGAGTCCGGCGCCGCCGGGTCGCTCCGCAGCGGCCGAGTGCTGTAGTGAGTGCGCAAGTACGTGCTAAGTATAACTGACCGCCCGAACGACGGCAGTTGCAATTACATCTTTGTCGCTTGCACTATCACAATTATGTCTTGTCGCTTGCACTATCGCGCCGGCCCGCGATCAAGGCCTGATGTGCAGCTTCCATTGCCCATGCGAAGGAAGTACCGCTGCACTGATTGACCTGGCCCACCTCAGTCTGTCGGCGGCCGTCGTGCCTGAGACAGGCGGCGTGGCAAGA
Source organism: Pigoraptor chileana (assembly GCA_943704495.1). Taxonomy (NCBI): domain Eukaryota; class Filasterea; order Ministeriida; family Capsasporidae; genus Pigoraptor; species Pigoraptor chileana. The sequence continues at coordinate 6,852 of CALSCR010004031.1, read as the reverse complement.
AGCCTTCTGGGGTATCATTAGTCGACGACAGGCTGGAATGTCACAATCAGAATCGACATTGGATCCACGCGATACTAGAGCGCACGGCGGCCGGCTGAGCAGACCGTGTCCGTCCATATGTGCAAAGGATTGGCGGTCGTAACTTGAAATTGAAATTTTTATCGTTCAATTTTTTCACACATGAGGTGGGCAGGGGCCGACAGGAATGCCGAATCAGGTTGATTGACGACACTACTGGTCGCAGTGCAGAGGATGCAGATCCGCCGCACGAGGATGTAGAACATGACCCACGCACTCGCTCGCATTGACTGTGACGAAGCCGAGACCAGCGGCCGCGAGCGCATCGCGCACAACCGCTTCCGCCTCAGAAGGATCTCCAGAACTGGCAGTGATATGTGCCTCCCCGCGTGCCGCACACAGCGACGCCAGGCATGCGAGAATGGGGGGCTGTGGAAGGGATGGAATCACACACAGAAGACGCGTTGTTTTCGATCGCAAGGGATGTGTAAACGCGACACACGTGGTGCACTGTTCGCGGAATTCAATCGAAAGAGCGTCCGTCACTGCCGCACCCGCCTTCACTCCATCCGAGCCTTCGACAAATGCCTCCATCCACGGCACATCCAGAGACAGAAGCACAGGATTGAGCGGCGGTGATTGCGGCTGCCGCCACACTGCGCATCCCGCGTGGAGTGGCATGACAATTTCGTGCAATACAGGCTCCAATATACGCTCCACCATGCCTTCGGGTGGTGTGCCAAGGCGCACTGTGCGTGGGATGCGATAGTGAAGGGCAGGATGCATCACAACAGCGTATCCATCGAGATATTCGCGCGATCCGGCGTGATCCATAAAGGCGCGCTCATCGAGATACACTTCGGTAAATTCAACAGCGACAGGTTGCGTCTGCAGTTCGTTTGGAAGCGGTGATGATGCGTCTAGGTGAGCCAAGGAAGGATCGATCCCACGCTTTGTAAGTTCAGCACGGACAGCGGCCACTGGGATGCCGACGTCGAGCTTCTTGAGTGCACCGCTCACGTGCGGATGGTCGCCCACAGTGCGTGGCGGTGGAGGACATAGCGAAGCGTCGTTGTTGGAAACCCGAAACACATACGTCGGTGCGCATGGAGCATCCCTAAGTGTTGCTGTTGCGCACTTTTGAAGTCCCGATAGGAGTGTGTGAGCGGCGGATGCACTCGGTGCTTCCCAGAATACATGGAGCAAAAAGGCGTCCCCTGGGACATATTCGGTTCTTCCCTTTGGTGCTGCCAGCAGTGCGCTTAAAGAAGTGGGCATTGGATCACGGTTGTTCGCCATGATTCAAATGACGAAAATAGGCGTTAATTCGGAAAGAATGCTTTCTTTGGGTTCGCTGAGGGTGTCACTCTCTGTGTGTGTGTGTGTGTGTGTATGTGTGTATCTGTGTGCGTGTTTATAATATACTGGCACAACTGATACAAATATGTTTGTGATGTTGCACTCTCGCGTTCAGCCCTAGCCTAATTTTAAGAAGACAAGGGCTTGAAATTGCTCTTCCACTCTTTCTAATTTTGGTTCTTTGTCGTTTTTGTGAAATTTGTGGGTTTAATCGTCTCCACATTTACACAAGAACTAATGTACACGGGCACACGGCAAACGGCACGCAAGAAACCAAAAAGAAGAAAAGAAACAGAAAGATGATCGAGAAACAAGCCGCCGATCAAAGGACTCAACAAACGACAGTGTCTTCGCGATACACAACCCCAACACATTACGGGGAAGGGGTCAGAGAGAAGAGACAGAGACAGAGAGGGAGTATGCGTGCATCATGTGTGTGCATACGATAGAGAGGAAGAGAAAGCAGGACAAACAAATACCACGCAGATACACGCGCACGCAAACCACCACGCACACACACACACGTTGCAATCCACACACATCTCCCTCAGAGCACACAAGCAAGCAACACCGACGACGGCAACTCCTCCACAATCGACGCCCAAAAGACGAAACACGCACGATATGCGCAGAAACAGGGAATTGGAGCGCGTCATACTTTGGCGCCATTTTCTGTGTCGTTTTAGAGAACGTTGTTGAGGCGCTCGGCGAGGGCGAGTTGTGTGCGTGTGAGGTTGGCGAGGTATGTGACCATGAGGAGATCCTGTGCATTTGCGGGCGTGGCACAAAACAAAGAGCAACAAGGAAAGAAAATAACATTGGTGAGAACGTTTCTCGCAGGATAAAAAATACATAGAAAAACTCGGGCTGAGTCCTCGGAATGCTGGGAACGCATGCAACACTCGCACACACACACACACACACAAGGACGAGCGTAGCAACTCTTCACACCAACAACAATGCAAAGTAGCAATGCACACACATACACACACACGCGCACACATTGTAAAGTGTCAATGTCCAAACAGCAGTCACACAATGTACAAATACGGAGAGTAAACGCACCTGGAGATTCGAGTTGAAGAGGCGCTCAAACTGTGCAGTTTCCATTTTGGGCACTGCGGCCACAGTGTCGAGGATGAAACGGCCGACATCGCTGTCACCGGCGATCTTGCCATCCTGTGGGCACCACCCGAGACACAGACACGCACACGCACAGAAAAGGAAACACAGAGTAGTGGAAGTCAGGCATCACGAACACAGCGCACTTTCGTTTCAATAAATAAATGGCTTTTCAATGGCCCGGTAGGTATCATCAAACTTTGAGTCGCGTATGCGTGCATGTAAAGAGCTATACGTGTGCGTGCGTATGCCAGTGTGTTTTGTTGTGTGTGCACGTTCGTGTGCATCGTCTATCTCTGCATATGTTTTGTGTTGTGTGTGTGTGTGTATGTGTTTGTTTGTGGTGTATGTGGGTGTGTCTCTGTGGGTGTGCATGCCTGGGAGATCTCTGTGTATATGTGTATGCTTTGCATATGCGCGGGAGTGTGCGCAACACTTACAAGCACTCGCTCAACATAGTGCTCCACAATCGCAAGGAGGTCAAGGGTCTTGTTCACGGCAAGCTCGAGGTGGTCGAGGTCCGAGAGAAGATTGCTCGTACCGTTAGGCACATCGCGCGCCTTTTGCAGAAGATTCACTGTAAACACGCACATACACACACACACACACACAGACACACACAAGCAAAGTTAGAAGGACAAAACACACGCACAAGAATGCAAGTGACCACAGAAAGCACATGCTCACACAAAGCATGTCAGTGCGTTCATACGCAAACAACACAAACCAAACACAAACCTAATAGGACGACGAAGTGACCCCGATAATTGCAATTTGAGGGATCCCACAAACACATAAAGAATAAAAACAGCGAAAACTGATAATGAACTCATCGGCAATTGTCCATATACATAACACACACACACATACACACGCACACGCACACACACACACATGCACGCACACACAGCCATGAAAGACGGCTGGTTTCACAAAGCCATTCGTGCACAAGTTTACGCGTGTTTGCAGTATTTCCATGAATACATACACAATCGGCCAATCAAACAAAGGACAATAACATTATTTGCAAAAGAAGTTGCATACATTAAACACACACACGCGAGGACACACACGCACACGCACACGCACACGCACCTCCGATACGCTCAGCCTCGTGGTACTTGACTTCGCACTTGACTGGCACGAAAATAGTTCCCGCTGTCTTTTCGGGGATGCCCAAGGGAGAGCTGGTGTGCACGTGTCACACGCACACATGCAGCACGCACACACACACACACACACACACGAAAGGGGAGTAATCAAGTTAGAAACAACAAAAGCAAGCAAAAACAAATCGAAGTATTAAAAATATGAGCAATAACCAGAATGGTTTTGGTGGTGGCAAACGGCATGAACCCGCTGTTACCGCAGTGTAACACACACTCACACACACACATAAATAAATATTGCCATCTGAAACAACGCCATCCACGTTTGATGGCGAACAGCACACGCACACACGCACATATGGATGCCTAACAGGTGCAGAAGGAGATCTGACCACTACAAAACCCGCAACATTAATATTAATGCACATCGAAGAGTACATCACAGGTGTGACAAAGACAAGTCGCAGGGATAGTCCCCATATCGGGAGACAGAGATTCACACACCTTGAGAATGCGCGAATGGACATCTGATCGTTGGTGAGGTTTGTGTCGACAAGGAGATGCACAGGGTCGAATGTGCGTGTCTCAGAGGCGTAAAAGTCGTGGATGAGGACGGAATACTCTGTGATCTCCGTGCCCGTCGCATACCAGCCGACAATGACCTGTGAGCGGCATTGGTTCATGACCAAGATGCGGAGTGTTTGTCGAGAAGGTCGTTTGTTGAGAATATGAAACATGGCCAAAGCACACACAAAAAAAGAAATATGAACATACATACATATGAAATACAGCGGAGCGCAATAAGCTATTTTGAATTATATACAATAATAAGGGGTATGGTGCGACAGCGAGGGTGCATTTCGGGTGTGCAATGTCGCGAAGTTGGCAATCCCCATCAGAGATGCCACATACAGAAGTGAGCCACAATCGGATCTTACAAATATTAGCAGTATAATAATATATATATATATATATATATATTATACATGTTGCATGATGTGTGGCTTTATACATGTTGCATGATGTGTGGCTTTATACATGTTGCATGATGTGTGACTCCTGCTGTGATATGAAATGAGCCGTCGCACTGACCTCCTTTGGGTTGACCTTCTGATAGAGCTCAAACATGTTGTTGTGAAACTCCATGTCAATCGCAACCTCGTTGGCGGTCTCATTGTGAGGGACAGGGAACGAGTTCCGCACCTGCAATCCCGCCACACAACATAACGCCAAACGAAGAGTAGGTGTCCAGATCAACAAAGTATGTCGGCGTGTAAACATCAAAATCGAAGAATGACCCTATTATTTTCAAATTCGGGTTATCTAATGAAGGAATTTTCGCAAATTGAAATCCACAGGAACGAAGGGGACGAATCAGGCAGATGAGATTATCAAACAACCTCCTCTGCGACATGCCGGTCGATCGACCGACTCAACGACCAGCAACAGCTCTACAGTAGAATCAAGACACACACCTCGATGACGCCATGCTCGCCGACAGAGCCCAAAAGAGTGCCAATTACTCGCTTCTGATTGTCGTTTCGTCGCGTAAAGTGGTCGAGGATGGAGAAATAGACGACGGGATGCACATGAACGGAGCTCGAGAGGCCCTCGTCGGAAAGAAAGAGCGGATGTTCAGCCATTTTCAACGATATATATATATCAGCAGGGATTAACGTCCGACTTTGAATGAATAAAAGCGTCAAAGCAAACTATGAGTTCGAAATAGCAGTGCTATTCGAGAGCCAGAGAGAGGGAGGAAGTGAAAGAGAGCAGTTTGGGCGACATCTAATCGTCCCATCTAATCTTCGCCTGCACTCCACGCAAAACCAACTGAAGCGCACGTGTGTCGGCAAATGAACTGGAACATCCAGCGGCGTAATCAATCTGAAGAGGGGTGGCTAAAATGCAGCACAAATGGGGCACTCGATCACATTAAAGTGGCTCACCCTCGGGAGTTAAATTGAAAGTCCGAACAAATTTGTGTGATTTTTCATGATGGGTCAAATTACGATGTCACGGCTGACCATGTGCGCGAGTTTACTCTCCATTACTCGGACTAAACTCCCATATGTCACGTGACTGCCCGCAGGTTTTTTGAAACATATTTCCTATTTAGGAAATGTGACGTCCAAAGAAATCTACTTTACCATAAATAATATCTACTTGTATTTGTTTATTAAAGGTTATGTATGCAGAAACATCTATGGAATAATTGATATCTCCGCTCACCAATTTGTGATTAAGTAGGTTATCGGCTCAGTTGTTCATTCAGTGTCATAGTAATTGGAGTACTTAATTCTCTTTTTCCACTTGCATTGTTGACAGATTTGCATATTGGGTCACTCACGCGACGCACACACAGACACATACATACACACACACACCACACACGCACACACACATCAACACACACAGGCACAATCCGCTTCTCTCCGCAGCTGCTTTTGCTGGTATTCTAGGCGAGAAGACAGCACAGCAAGGGTGCGACAGCGAAAGTTATCATCAACCTACTTTGATTCAGGACATAAAGGCATCATCAGCGGCATGATCTCATTTTCACTGTACCATTTCTCACTCACACTTCGCCGCTTCATCGCGTTTTAATACAATGCCTCGCACAATCGTCTCTCTGTCCTGCAAGGACGTTCAAAGGCGTCAACATCCTAACAAGCACTATGTATGTTGGTGTGCTGTTCGCTGGTGTTGATTGATTGATTGCGTGCTGTTTTGGGACTTCTGTCAGGATGGTGACAAAGAACACAGGGAGGGCTTTTCACTGCTAAGCCAAGTGTTGTTCTTGACAGAGACTCACAATCAGCGCTCTCTCATCCAACACACACACACACATAAATATATATATAATGCAGGTTTACGTCGTTGATGTGACATGGTCCGATAACGCAACAGAGACCGTGTTTCGCAGCTATGATCAGTTTTTTGCAATCCACAACAAGCTGCTTGATAGCTTTCCCCTGGAAGCCGGCAAGACCTCCGTCTCGGATCGCGTGATTCCATATCTGCCTGGTAAGTGTGTCATAGTGCTGTGCTGATCCACTAATGCGCTGTGTGTGTGTGTGCGTTGTTTGTGGTGTGTGTGTGTGTGTGTGTGAGTGATATGACACACAGCTGGTCCGCTGTATGTGTTTGCCTGAGTGCATTTGTGAATATGTGGATTCTTTCATTTTCTCTCTCTCTCTCTCTCTCTCTCTCTCTCTCTCTCTCTCTCTCTCTCTCTCTCTCT
>CALSCR010004029.1:0-16549 GCA_943704495.1 Pigoraptor chileana | reverse complement strand
GAACGATTTCTGGAACTTTGCGGGATTGACTGAAGCCGATGGCGGGCATCCGTTCACGACCTCGCACTACGGGTATTACATGGTGATTGGGGGGCGTGAGCACGTGACATGCACCTTACATTGTCATGGGTTGTCCTGTTGCTTGGCTATATAGTGGATCGCTATTGCCGTCGGTGACTGTCATCAGCACGGATGGTGCGTGGCTTGACCACCCGACACTGGCCGTGCTGGTCGTCACAACTGAAACAGATCGTCGTATATGACGCCATTATCAGATGATTTAGCCCAACTAACTAAGAGAGTAAACGTCCGCGCATCTTGATGCATTGCTCCTCCGCGCGGCAGGTCGAGTGGTTCATACCTTTTGCGCTCACTGGGCAGGTGACAAACTTGCCGAAAAGCAGCCTCACATTCTCTCCAAAGCCCGCCGTTCCGTACCGCTTGCCTGTGCTCCTCCCGAACGTGCTTGGCACTCTGGATGCGTCGACGCCGTCTGGGATGCTGGGCGGCGTCTCTTATTCCCTCTGTTTGACTGTTGGGTCGCTGCGTGTGTCCCATCTCGCTGTGGATGGCGCGGTGTATCCGGGAGAAGCGCGATTGCAAGCGGGATCGTGTGTGTTTTGGTCAAGTTCGTGAAGGCGCCACGATTCCATATGGGTGCTGCAGTGTACAAGACTAATTCGCTCATTTTCAAGGCCACCGGTCTTCTCGCTTCTCTGAACGTGGGAGAGGGGGGGGATGTTGATGTTTATGTCATCCTCTCAACAATCATAGCAGATTATACTCTCGTTTCAATAACAGTGCACGTTTTTTTTCTTTTTTACATTAAACCAAACCTCCACCCGTCGAACCAGCGTTTGCTTGCCACTGTGCAGTCGGTATAAAAAACGCACAGCAGGAATGCATGCGGGCTTTTCTCATACTGATGCCATTGTGACTCTACGAATGTACGGTAAGTGTGTCCCCTGATAGTATCTCACTTAGTATCTCACTTAGAATCTCACTTAGTATCTTACTTGAAGAAAAAAACTTAAGAAAATAGGTTCAGTTTGCACAATTGTCGTTAAGGTAGCAAAGCACAGCGTTTCACTGAATGGGAGCAAAGGCCATCGCCCATCGTCGGCTGAAACGGCATCGACTGTGTGCTGATTATACCATCGCACAGATCCATCGCCCACACATACACACATACATACACAAACAAACAAACGCCATACAGGCGCATGCATGTGTAGGGCACACATTGTACACATACAATTGCAAGGAATGTAATGCCACTCTCATGACTGACAGACGGACATCGGCGCAATCTTTGTGAGTTCTGACTAAGGTACCTTGATGCACACCACGCAGCCTATGATGAGATCAGAATCCGGGGTAGCAATCCCCAAATTCACTGGCACGAGAAACCTCAGGTTAAATCGTGAACAGATTCAGTAATGTCGAAAGATACCAACTGTGAGTGGAAATAGTGGCAGGTGCACGGCCTCGCAGCACAGGCGGCGCATCCGGGCTGCGCTGTTTGACCATATAGCCAACTGATTATACCCGACATACTCAGCATCACTTCATAGCACTGACGTGCACATTCCCGGCATACTGCCATGCCGCCGCTCACGTAACGGCAGCGAGTGTACATGAAAGTGTACACAAAAGTGTGAGTGTACATGAAAACTCAGCCCTGCCGTGTGAACTTCTCGTTGGTGAAGCATGTGGTTTTTTACTGCGAGGGGTTGTGCCAGAAAACGGCCATGTACGTCCTTGGCATTGCCCCCACGGGGCCAGCACGGTATGGCCCGAAACATAAAATAGAATAATCAGTTCATGCGCCCCGCCATCCAGAAGTCCAATCTGATCCCGCAATCATCGCCGGCCATAATACGCCGCAAGCATGAAAAAAACAAATCAATAAATAGATAAATGATTAGGGAACACAGCTGCAGCTCAATACGACATCCCACGATTCAGCGAGCCCATCCAATCGTCCAATTCCTTGGAAGTTCTGCCGTCCCAATCGGCGACATCAACCTCCTTAAGCACTCGCGGCACAAGCACACGAGGGCCGTTGCGATTACTTCCGCCCGTGGGTCCCGCTACTACCGACGGTTCCTTGTAGCCGAGATCTTGCAGATCCAAAGCCCACGCAGCCATGAGTCTCGCATCCAGCGGCTTCCAAAACCCGGCCACCGCCATGTCCTGGCCCATCTCAATCATGCGTTCAAAAAGAGTTGCCCTGGGACTCGATGGCTGCCAGTCAAACAAGAAATCCGCGAGTCGCTGAGCATCGGCGTAGAGGGGCAGCTCGTCGACATAGTCTCGCATGTAGTCGTGTATGTTCCGCCGCTGAAGCACGCCGGGCGGGAGAAAGGCAAGGGAGCCCCCTATGTCCCACAATAGACGCTGAATCCAATATCCGCGCCAAATGTCACACACTCGGAAGTTTGTCGAGACAGGAATCAGAAGAGCCCAGAGCGCATCGTACGCAAAAAAGGTGTTCTGGCTGTTGAACGGCGTCAGCGTGTAGTGTGGCAGGGCAATGGCGGGGTGGTCGTCATCAAATTCCATGTGGATGATGGCCTTGCTGTTGCCGGGGCCTCTCCCTGCACGCGTCAGTCGGTAGATGGCGTCCATGTCCGGATCGCCGTTCGCAAGCCCCTGTTGCACAAGCGGGCGGACTGTTTCGTCGACAAATTCGGTGTTTGGCTGAAGAGCAATCGATCCGAGTGGATATCCTCGCGGCCATGCTGCAACACACAACACAACACCAATAACAATCACACAATCCGGGTCAATGGACGGTATGCCATCTCACCGAGCCCCGAGCCGGCAGATTTCCTCACAGAGAGAATTGCACGTGCAGTCAACAGTCACGCTTCATAAACAGACAATGCCAAACTAATGCGCATCGGATGAACCTCAAAGCACAACATTCAAAATTCAAATCATCGCTAGCCTACCCACACAGACAGACTGACGGACAGACACACACACAACACACACACACACGCACAAACACACACGCGCACACGCACAAACACACACGCGCACACGCACAAACACACACGCGCACACGCACATACACACACACACACACACACACACCTCTCCTCAGCCCAAAATTGGGGTAGGGATTGACAACCGAACGGCGTGGAACGTTGTAAACCGGCATTTGTAAGAAATCATCCTCAAGAAAGCGAATGGTGTCGCCAATCAAAATGTTGTCGTCATCTGTCTCATAAATAACACGCGCGCCGCTGGCGATTGCAAAAAGATAACCGACATTTTTGCGACCGTAGTGATTGAATGGCGAAAGGCGATTGGTACGAAAAGGAAGTCGCTTCTGCGTCTCCACGTCAAGAAAGACGCACGAAGGGCTTGATATGTTCCAGTCGCGTGGCGATTTGTTGTCCCCAACAACGACGACATTCCAACCCTCCAGCGACGCAAGTTTTCGAACCGTAGGCGTGGGATAATTTATGGACGTAACAACAATCCATCGTTCACCAACCACAACTGGGTGAAACGGCACGCGCGCATCTTTTGGTGGATAGCTCTCTCTTTCGTCGTCCCATTCCATGGCTTCGGGGCTGAAGTGTTCTCCAGACACACCGATCGCCGGGCCGTTGGCAGCGCCTTCACCCTGCACGCGAATGCAGTCTGGTAGCAGCACCACGTTGTTTCTTGTTCTATGTGATGAGTAGGAAAAGTGTGCAACGATCGCAATAAAGACCATCGCTGCGAGTGCACGAAGGACGACCGATTGGGGTCGCAAAAAGCGACCCCATATCGGATTTCCCTCCTGTGCCATAACTATGTAATGGGCTTCCACTCCAATACAAGTGCGTAATCGTTTTTATTGGTGTGCATGCCCACTTTTTAGTTGCATGGTCCGCGACATGCGGCGCTTGGGAAAGTAGGGGTGGGATGCAAGCCCCAGCAGATCACGTGATTTTGTTTATTTGTTGTGGAGATTCTTCATACAAACGAAATATTGTGGGCATTCCAAATTCCACTGGTGCTGAATTGACATTCCAGCTGAATTTCTGTACAAGTGGCAGGTCATTCTCCAATCTAATGTATGGTCGAATTTTGTGAAACGCCAGGTGAGGGTTACAGGTTGAAATATCTACTAATACAGTACTACTAATATATTTGTTAATTAACCTATAATTAGTAGTTTATTGGCAATATGACTGAAACCGCGTTCACAAGGACTGCCGAACCCTTCTTTCAGATTCACATGGATTCTTATGGAGCCAGTTCGGGTGGTAATCATCGTCGGCAGAGTAGTACCCTTAGAAATACTGAACCGTGCGTCACAGCCGTCAGTCAGTATCTGATTCCGCTACGCCCGCCGCCGGCTCATTGACTGACTGAGCCGGCACAGCCCCGCCTCTTCACGTGTGACGGACTGGCGGCTTCCACGGCGGCCAGCCTGATGCAGGAGTGCCCCTTTAGAATTCAATGGACTTTGATTGCAGCTACCGGCGGCGTTGAGGGGCGATGGAAGTCAGCATAGTGATGAGCCGATCTGATGACCTGATGGTTTTTCTGTTCACTCACTGGCCGCACGGCGGTGGGCGGCCCGGGGCGCCAGGGAAGCCGACAGTCGTCTGCTGTCAGGCGGTCGCGGCTGTCAGTTTCGCAGTTAATGATGATCAGCGCATGCCAGTCAGCCAGCAATCACCAACTGTGCCATGCATGGTGAATGCTACTCCGTGGCAATGACGGCGCCAAAAGTGCTGGCCCACCCGAGGCGCCCTTGCCGGTATAATCTCTCGGGCGGCGGGCACATCCGCAATCTTACAGTGGCCGTCCGAGTCGGGGGTACTCCCGTGAGTACCCCTGGTCCGAGTCGTGTACCAGCCCGCGGTCCGATCAGACAGAAGGGAATCGGAAAATTATTGCTACGATATGCTTCCGTTTCCGATGTGATGCTGACGTCATCGAGCGACACCATGAAGTTTGAATCAGTTCGGTCGGCCAAGCTGATCTCAGAGGAGCACAATACATGGCACAATCCAGGGCACATTGCCGCTTATGTTTTGACTCGCTCGTCTGTTCTCTGGCACTGTAGTAAATGATCGCTTCGATATGTTCAAGTGTATTTGAGTAACATAATACATGGCCGCAGGCGTCCTCCGTCGTGAGTTTACCGTACATTTGAAACCACCCCCGGTAATCTGTCAATGAATACAACACACGTCGTCATGGATGACTACGCTGCGGACGCCGAGTCGGCTCCGTTGCTTGGCGGAGAACCCGCAAGTCTTCCGACTACGAGAAATGAACAGGTGGATTTGCCCGTAAATGTGCTTGCATTGCTTGTCCATCAGTTTACTTATGGGCCGGGTGATCCACTTACTGGCCATCCCATCACGGCATTTTTCGTTTCTGTTCGTCTAATATGCTTGAGCCATTCTGGGGCATGTTATTGTTTGTAACAGATGACGCAGAGTAACTATCATGCACGTAGCCTGCGACGTTCCAACACCGTTGATCCGGAATCCGGACTTGTCCATGAGACGTCAACCTCACGGAGGTCGTCGCAGTCCGGCTCGCTGCCTGGACAAAAGACAAACAAGCGGAAGAAGAAGACTGGTGACGGGCGTGCAGAGGCACCGGACCACGTGCGGCATCATGGGAACAGCGGACTCAATGCATTAAGTCAGTGGGCAACGGGCGGATCGCGCGGGGCCGCCAACGCTCACGCGCAGCGCAGCTCGGCACAGATGCAGATGCAACAGCAGCAACAGCAGGCAACACGCAAGGAGAAGGTTGGCGCGTACAACAAGTTTGTTGCGCTTCCATCCAGCCCAACCGCGCAGGTACGAAATGCAACAAATGATGTGTATGGGATGGACTCGGAGGGTATGAGTATACCTAACAAATCCCCCCGCCGCAAATCATTTTTACAAAGCAGAAAGTCTATTGAGCACCATTAAATTTACAAAAGATTCCATGGATGCCTTTTGTCTTCTGGCTGTTTTGGTCACACTCCCCTCCATCATCCCTCTTTTAGTCTGCATTCACTTTTCCGACACCAGGACAGGACGGACATTGGGCGCGTGACTTAGGGCGCGATGCAAGCGCCGAGTACGGGCTTCTGGGTCACTCTCCATCTGTGACTGGACTACACGAGGGTCTCCGTGGGCGAATAACCGTGTGCTGCACGGCCGCGTAAGTGCGCGTGTGCTGGGGGTGTGTGAGCATGCGTGCCGTGTTTGCCCGCCCCCCATTCGGCGCTTTAGCTCTCATTTGTTTGCTGTTTTGGGAGCCGATGAACACTAAACATCTGTTGTTTCGTATGGGACGAGAAATGTGCCCGTCTGGCCGGTTTGCATGTCTGCTTTGAGGTGCGTGCATCGCGTCGTCACAACTGCAATTGACAGCCCCCATAATGGCCTTAATTGGAACTCTTTTCCTCGCACTAGTGCCTACAACACCAAGCAACTGCGGAAGCACCTCCAAGACAAGTACCGGGGCAAGATTGACATGGAGACATACCCCATATGGTACCAAGAAGCCATCTATGCCCCACATTGGGACTCGGTGAGCTTTGTTTTGCCACCTTTGGACTCCTTCAAGCAAACGACTGACCAATTCATTTGAGATTGTTGTCCATTCGCCCCGCAATATGTGGCACGATAATTGAATGTCAAAGTCGCATTTGCTCACACACCAGGGGGCTCCGTCACGTGAGCGCGCACCTGCGGACGTGTTTTACTTTGAGTATGGCGTGACAGTATGTTGGGGCCTTTCGAAGGCACAGGAGTCGGATGTTTTTGCCGATGTCGCTCCGTTCGAGATCAACAAACTTGCCCCGCAGGATGTCGAGGTGAGTGCGTGCAATCGCAAACGAAGAGTGGACATTCATTTGTGTCACAATCGAGGGAAGGCAGTCACACATCGCACGCATCGCACTCTTGTGTTTTGGTATCTGCTTTTGTTTGCTCGGGAATGCTATCAATGCTGCATCGGCGTGACCTACAGATGTGTGAGTATGGACCACGCCTTCCGTATTAAGGCATATGAATGCGGCGTTAAATGAAGGGAGAGGTTTGGCGCGATGTGAAAATTGCACTGACGCTGTTGATGGCCTCCTCAAAACGCGAGTGCAGATCGATACTTTTGAGTTTCTCCACAGCAGTAACGAGCGACCGCAAATTCTGAATGACGTTATTCGAATCAACAATGTTCAGGATCACCAGTGCAAACTGGTGCGTGCGTGTGTGTGTGTGTGTATTGGAGGTCTCCAGTACCACTGTCACGGTGTTATCACACACTAGAGAGCACTCAAACGGCAGACGCCGTGTCAGCCCGCCCACTCCGTCAGTGCCGTGTTTTTGCTGGTCTGACTTGCAGCTTGCAATCTTTTGCATTATGTGCTATCTGTATTTATATGTATACATTCTGTATGGGGCATGTGCATGGAATATGAGTGTTTTACGTGTTATATCTATTTTATGTTCTGGCCATCTGTCCATGACACCGCCCCCCAACCACCACCACCCCCACCACCACAAATCTCTGACCTTGTGCGGTGCTTGTTTTCAGGCGATTTCGCATGCGCTCGCACAGAGCATCAAACTCGTCGTATTTGAGCAGTCAATCGAATATACAATCGATAGCATGCGCAGCATTCCAGAGGTAAGTGCGTTGAGACACAGCCAATCACGTGTGCAGTTTTGCCTCGTGCGGTATATTGTGGTTATGGCTGTGATTGTGGCTGCGGCTGTGGTGGTGGGTGCACATGCATCCCCTTTGCCCCGCACGCCCCTCCCTTCCCTCCGTACTGATATGTGTTTCCCGTAAAATGCCCTGCCGGTCCGCATTCTGGCCCGTGTCACGTGTCATTAGGATTTGGCGCGTACGGGCAAAGTGCACATGTCTCGCCTGGACATCTCCAAACACATTGGGCAACTGTTCCTTCAGCGGGCGGCCGTAAACCTTCTTTCCGATGTGCTTGACATCCGTGAGTTTCTGCCACGTAGCCTCTTGACTAGTTGCGTCTCTACATTGGAGACGTTGAGTACATGCATCCTCGTGCTCACGATGCGATTATAACTGTCGAATTCATGCACGAAACAACATGCATACAACACATACGCACGCTCATCGTTCGCTTTCCAACATAATTATGGCTATCGGATTTGACGACCCACAGCCGAGTTTTTTTGGTCGGTGCCCGATTATCTCGTCGATTTGTACAAGGCAGCGCGACAGTACCTTGAAATTAATGCACGCGTCGACGTGCTTAATGCTCGTGAGTGTCGTCATGTGGCTTGGGCGTGATTCGTGCGTGTGCGTGCATCTGTGCTGTGCATTGTGTAAACATGGCTCTGGGTATCTGTATGAGCATGTGTACTCGTATCGGTGTGTGCGGCACGTTTGTTCTGCCTCTTTTCCTTTCTCAATGGGTGTGATCGAGTCGATGGGCTTTTCCTAAATCGTCGTGACCTACAGGTCTTTATCCTGGGATCTCATTTGTTTTCCTTATGTGTTTTTTTTCGTTTTGTCCGTGTGCGCGCGCGTTGCATGCGTCCACCGCAGGGCTTGAAGTGCTACAGGGAATGCTTGAAATTCTCAAGGACCAGCAGAACCAGCTCCACGGCGAAAAGCTCGAATGGATCGTCATTTGGCTAATCTTCTTCGAGCTGCTTATCGGCATTGCGGGAATCGCCGTCGACGCCTTCCTTAACAGCTGAACACGCACATGCGCTCTCCCCCTCTCTAACTGTTGGCGGAATCCATGAGCTATAGCGCCCACGACTGAATTGAATCCCACATGTCTCTTCCCTCTGTTCTTGTCCTTTACTGCGATTTGTTTTTGAAGCCCATTGTGGCACGGCGCCAAGGACTTTGGCGTATTCTAGTTTTCTTGTGCCAAATGGCTGAGGTCTGGGTGCCATGTGTGGGATGTGGGGTTTGTGTGTCTCTGTTGTCTGCCACTCCCTGTTTCAGCATCAATAGGTTTTTTTAACTGCGGCATGCAATATTAAATCTAGGGCTGCGTGGACGTATTGCGTGTGCGTTGCTATAATCTCGGCAATGAAGCCTGGCGCTGAATGTCGACTGTGCTGCGTTGCATTTGCGTGCGTGCGTGCGCGTGCATGCGTCTGCTGGTGTGCGGTGTGTACTGTGTGTTGTGGCATACATGTGCGTGCAATGTCAGCATGGGCGTGTGTACAGGTGGCAACAAGTGAGTTGGTTGTGCATCAATGCGTGGAGGTGACGCTCTCAAATGACATCCAATGACATACAGGAATGTGACCAGTCACTCCCCGCTCATCGTTAGAGGGAACTGGATGTGCAAGCGTGCGGTTGGAGTCGAACAACAAACTCATTCCCTTTAAATCACATCCGCCTATTAAAAATAACAACAGCATTGCCAAAAGTCACGCGATTTCCATGAGTTCATCAGCACAATGCACCAATTAGAAACCACAACCTGTGGAGACGTGACAACTGTATTGGTTGGCATCAAATGACGTCACTTTGATATGCCACCACAAACACACGTACAGACTACACGCCGCGTCACTGGGTTTTCAAGGACGTCTATGCGTGCGATCAAAATTGGAGTCCACGACCCCCGCCTCATGTGTTCTCGCGTGCGCGCTGAAGCCACTCCTGGGTAATATGTTGGATAGAAACTGAGCGCTTGACAGTAAACACGGGCATCGATCGTCACGTGACCCTTCGCAACACATGGAGCGCGACCGAGAGAGACGTAAAGCAAAGGGATGGGATCGGTTGTCGTTTCCTCCCTCCCAAGTTGGAAAAATGGTTGGACGTTCGATGGGAGAGAGACAGATATCGTCTTTTTGAGTTCGTTTCGAGTGCTGAGTGGCCTCTCGCTCGCACATTGAGCGCGCTCATTGAATCCAATGTGAAATTGGGCTCGCGGTATTGTCTCACAGAACGCGCCGGCCGCTGTTTACGGGCGACCTCGGGGACACCGGCGGCGATTTGCGATAATGGGATATGGCCACGGGAGTTCCGTTGGCGGAGAGAACGAAGCGAAGAAACACGTCGACGCGCGCAGACACAACGACAGCAGCACACACAAGGCAGGCAGCAATGGCGCCCAGTTTGAATGCCTCGAGCGGTGCGCCGTAGTACAGACGCTCCACCACTGCAAACGGATCACAAAAGGGCACAGCAGTGACAAGAAGGATTCAATTCATCTATGTCGTCAGGTCGCGAGCTTTGCTCATGGACTCCACGTTGTGCAAAAGAAGCAAAAAAGCGAATCGATTGCGCGGATGATATTCACAAATGTTGGATGTCCTTCATGAAGCAGCAACGGTATCGGGCAGCAGTGCATGCACACGCACGCGCGACTTTGTGTGTCGTCAGCTCACCAATATTGAATGGAATTGCACGTGCTGCAACAGCGGCGATGTCGGTGTATCCAGCATAAAAAGCAGTCACCTCGAGGTAGCCTTCCATAAACGCCTGCAAAAGAAATGAGTGATTGCACATGTCACCCGCGCTGTCTTAACAGAGTAAGGCAACATGTACGGCATGACAACAACAACAGGTCAACGCATGTGATGTACTGAGTCTTACCTGGGCGGATCCAGGTTCTCGAGTATTGAAAATCACTTTCTCAATGTTGGTAAGCGAGCGCCCAACGTGCGCGTGAAGCCGCATCAGAAAGTCGGCAGGAGTCTGTGCATAGAGAAGTAGGATACAAGTCTGTGTCTTAGGCACTGTCACATCTCCGCATGGAGGGAGAAATGTATGTGTACTCATGGTCTCCACGCCAGTGCATGGAGCAAAGAAAACAAGCATTCTTCACTCTGCAATAAAGGCCACAAATGCTCGAAAACGGTCGAAGAGCGTGTTCAAGGCCAGATGCACACAGCCACACGCACGCACCGTTGCAGAATATGATATGCGGACTTCATACTGGGCGCCTTGCTCAAGACCGCCAATTCGGAAGTACATCGAGTCGCCGGGGCGAAGCGACATGTTGTCGACGCTCAGCCCTGGAAGTAGACTGCGAGGCACACAGTAAACTCATGTTAGCACACGTGACAATTGATTTAATAACCCTGCAGAAGGCGCCGTCAAAAGTACACACGGGTGTGAAGCCGCGACGACATTGTATGGACATGAACAGGAGAAGCAGTTTTCATGCACATCAGAGGCACGCACGTGATGTCTCCCTTGACTACAACATCTTCCGCAGCATCAGATGCAGCATCGGCGGTGGATGCATCCCGGGCCGTCGCCGCCACAACCGGACCACGTGCCTCGGTTCGTTCGGCGGCATGCGCTGCAATGGCGTCGGCCCCCGCACAGCACGTGAGCACAAGACAGAGTAACAGTGACAGCCGCACGATGCCTGGGCGTAACCAAGGACGATTCAACGCCATCATTGCTTCCCGAAAACCACACCCACACCACCGAACCACAACCAATTAAAAGTCGGATGTACATTGAGGCTCTTATTGACTGCGCCAGCGAGTTGCATAAAATTTTGAGAGGTGATGCGCACGTGACCTTAGGCTAGGGTTGTGAGTATTCCCTAGGGACTCCAAAACTGCCATCAGACAAGCAGCATCTAATGTGGTACAAATCAAGTTTGCAAGATTAACACAAGTCTCTTCAACTGTAACTAAACTTTGCCTGACTCGGGCATCGTGCACTGTGAGGACACAGAAGGCGCCACGCCTGCATTCACTAAGAGTCGAAAGAGTTGTTTTCCTGCACATGCCAATCGCGGCACATTGGCCGGGTGCTCGGTGTGCTCCCACTGAAACGGTTCCGCGGACCGTGCACTGCATCGTCCATCCCGCCCACTCCGGGCAGCCGTGACGGCTCCTAAGGGCAGCGACCCGCTCGCCCGTGGTCCCCCGTAGGACACCATTGGACTGCAGGACTGAACTGCAGAGACGCGCGCAACACTGCTATGATGGAGCTCATCTGCGTCTGTTAGTTTGGGACACGCGTGTCACGACCCCAAAGGGCCCGCGGCGTTGTTTGGCGTCGGTCTGTTCAGTTTTACAATTTGAGCAAGTTGGCGTAAATGAGTCAGCTTATCTTGCTCCTCTGTGCAACTCAGAACTTCTAAAATAGTCGCCCGACACACGCCTTACACAGACCACGAAACATCATGGGCGGGGAAATCCGAATGAGAACCTTGCGTCTCTTTGTGCTCGCGTGTTTATTTGCACTCGTTGGTTTTGGGCTGATCATGACAACGAACGATTCGTCGGGCATGCCGACTGCGCCTGCATTATCCCTGTCACTACACACCCACTCAAAATTGGAAAACGAGACCGGCACCGACGGCCGCTCCGCAGATTCACCCCGCCGTTCGGCCACTGAGGCTGAGCGATTGGCCGGGGACACGGCGCCGCTCGCGCCCCGTGATCCGCAGTCACGTGGCCCGGCCGAAGTGCGCTCATTGACAAACGCGACGGACGCACGGTCTACCGGCCTTTTCAGGATGGGAGACAACACGAGAATGAGGCCGCTCGTCAGGTTTGTCACGTGCGAGGTGGAGCTCTTCCGCGAGGCGCACCGCGTGTTGTGGTCGTGGATGCGGCCCCGCTTTTGTGACACGTGTCAAACGTTCGACATTTACCTCCATGCCAACCCATACTCGTGCGGAAAGCGATCGAATCTTCCCACAAACTATTTCCGTCAATCCTTACTCGGTGGAAGCGGCGCATCCAAGATAATCAAGGATATGCCGATCATGGAGCGAGCACTGACGGGTCCCAGTTACGTAAATTCTGTCGCATGGGTACGAAAAGTCTTCTCGAGCAAAATTGCGTTTTGTTCAATGAGTGCGAGGCTCGGGATCGGTGCCGGGTGCTACGCGTGTCCATGCAAGACCCTGTCGTACGAGAAGCACCTCAAAGGGCGGCGGTGGCTGTGGAAACCCGAGGGTGGATCGTCTGGACACGGCATCGCCCTCATCACCAACGCAGCGGCACTCGCTGCCGTGTCAAATGAACTGGGATCTGTGCTTGAATTCCTGGAAGACCCGCTTGTTATTGTGAATCCCGACACTGGACTGCACAACAAAGTGGATGTGCGCATGTATGGGTTCACGAGCGGAGCCCGCGATGCGCCGCACACGTGGGTGCACACGGGCGCCATCTACTACCGGACATCGCTCAACTTCATGGAGTACAACCGCAACGATCCAAACATCGCCGCCCACATTACGAACAGCGGTCCCGCATTTCAAAAGAAGCAATTCATAGCCCCGTCCGCGCATGATTACGCCAGCTCATTCTCGACGTGGGGAACTCTGAGAAAGCTTGTTGCTATCTTGGGCCCGGAAAGAGAATACATTGTTGCGAATCTCACGCAGGAAGCATGCAGGCTACATGCGCGCGGATTCTCGTCGATTGTGCGACAGACAACGGACGGCCCATCAAGAGAGGATGTTGTCAATTTCTCTGGATTCTTCACCGACATGTACGTGAGCTCAAAAGGCAAGGTGCTGCTGTTGGATCCCCATATTGGCGTTCCGTTCAAGCCGATGCGCCCCGAAAGCCCATCCCACCGCCAGGCACTGGATTACGACCCCGACCTATACCAGCAGGCGTTCAGGTCGTCGTGGGGCTCGATTCTCGCGCCATTGTCAAGGTTTGCCGCGGACGGACGTCTGTGGGCAGAAGCCGATGTTCTCGCCAGCGAATGCGTCGCAAACGTGGCGTCGTGCAGCAGCGTGCCTCAACCACATCTTACGCGACTCATTTCGGACGGCGCCGTCGCTATTTACTTTGGGTATCAGTGGTGTGGCGACCCGGACAGGTACTTTGACTGCGTTCGGGAATGCGATGTTCTCGCCATGTGGGACCACCTGAGTGACAGAATTCGATGGCTCATGTAGGGGGTCAATTCAATCGACCACGTGTCCGGACTGATGTCTCTCGTTAAAGTACATTGTAAATAGTGAATGGTTGTTTGCTATAAAGGATTATCATAGTGCAGTGTGTGTATGTGCCACGTGCCAGCAGTCGTCGGACACACTTCAATCGAAATTCGGGCGGTTCTTTCCAGGGTGAACATTGTTCTGTGATCCCTTTCGCATTCTTTGCAACCGCACTACAAAGCTCTGCACCACATGCAGAGCCATATAGCAACCACATGAGACGTGTCAGCGGGGAGTTCGTCAGCCAACGCGACAACTGCAAGCACAATCATCTCACTCGGAAATTGTTGTGACGGCATTTATGCAGTGTATGCAGACAGAATTCACTTTTTCAACAAAGCAAGATAAGACTGCACGGGGCGACAGAACGGCAACGAAACGCGCAACAAAAGCAACACGAATGGACACGCACGCACACGCAATAAACCCGCGCAAAAAAAGCAAAACAGCAAAAAGGGCGAATAATGAGCACGGGAGAGATGCAGGATTCAAGTCCGTGTCTTAGGCGCTGTGCCCATGGGCTCCACAAGAGAGAGAAAGAGAGACCTTCAGTACTCAAAACGCCTTAGGCATAAGCCCATCGACTCCAAAGAGAGAAAGAGAGAGAAAGAGAGAGCAAAGCGCGAGCGACGAGAACAGCAACAGAGCTCAGATCTCCTTCAGCAATGCCTCCATTTCGTCGAATGCGCTCGTTGACGACACAGACCGATCCTTCCCCTCGCCCCGATCAAATGTGGCCTTTGCGGGGGGGACTGCCAGCCCGGCTGCTCCACTGGCGCCGGACCCACCGGGCGGCTGCGCTACAGTTGAACCCAACGACGGTTTGCTGCCTGCACCGAGCATGCCCTCCATGTTTGTGAGCAACAATTGCATCTCATCGACGGCGGTGCGCTTTTGCCCCGTCGCAGGGTCGATGCCGTCGTTCTCCATGATGGCCAGCTGGAGGGGGGGCGGGGGCTGCGCGTTCGGAGTGTCTGCAAAGTCCATTGGAGGAGCAACGTTCAGGCGGTGGTGCATGATTGAAATGGGCGTCGTGCGTTGAGTCGCCTCGCCCTCGTCAGAGTCAGACTCGAGTGTTTTTTGGCCCCGCTTCACAAGGTCGTCAATATCGTCACTTCCCTCGGTGGACATCCTGTGCGGTCGCGTGACGGAGTTGACGTGCGGAGTGAGCGTCTTTTCACGCGGGGCAGAACAAGAGCTGTACATGCATGCACATAATATGCGTCGCTGCCATGCTTGAATCGCGAATGTGTTGGCTCTCTTGAGCAGCTCGACACATGACAGCATACACACACGCACATGTATGTATGATCCTCATCGGACACTACAATAGCGCAACAAAGCACTGTATAATAAACATGCACACACACACACACACACATACACACATATGTTTCACCCCTCACCTGATGCTGCCGTCCTCCATGGCTGCACGTATGGCAGCGAGCCACCGATCCATATCATTGCGGCTGTCGGCGATCATTTGGTAGTCTCGATCCTGCAATCACACAAAAACACACACACAACACAAAAAGAACAATTAAGAGCTGCACGAGACCAGCGATTTGCATGCATAAAGAAACTCCGCCATGGAAGCAGTCCTTATTCCCACACTTAAGATAATGTTTACAACACGTAAGATAAGGTTCATAGCGACAGCCAAAGTACTGGGTGGGATTCGTACCTTCGTGGCAACAACAAAGCTGTTTTCACTTTCCGACTCAGTGATGCCGATGCACGCGCGCAGATCGATGTCTCCAAGAAGCTCACTTGATGGCTGCACGCGAAGGCGAGAGAGATATAGAGAGAGCGAGAGAGAGGGAGAGAGAGAGGGGGAGAGAGGGATGGTAGGATTCATGTCAGTGTACTTAGACACAATGCCTATCGACTCCAACACAGAGAGCGAGAGAGAGATGTAGGGCAACGTCTGCTGCACAGAACCACCACAAAAGCCCCATCAATGACAGATGCAAAAGAAAGCACACACTGCAAACCCACCTCTGATGTCTTGTAGTACAGCAAATTCTTTCCCGAGAGCGTAAAAAACCTCCGCTTCCAGGTCTTTATCCGTCCGCCACACTTCATCAGCCACCCCTCCATCGCCGCACCCCCTGTTCCACTTGTGACCGCAGCCGGCACTGCGCCCAACGAGTGCACGTGCAGCTTGCCCGCAGCCTCCAGCTTGTCAAGAGCGCCCTTAATCAACGCCAGCCAGTCATCCATGTCGTAGTCCGAGTCGGCAACAATGATATACGTCCGCCCCGGACAAACAACCTCAAACGCATATTTTTGTCCCTTGGGACCCTCCACCTTACCGATCCCGCTCGCTTCCTCGAGGTTGATAACACCCAAAGCCTCGCCAGCCTTCTCATTGGGAAAGTACTCGAGGCGGAGGGGGCCGTCTGAACCGGCGTCCTTCAGAATGAACCACCGCTTCTTCCATGTCTGGACAAACATACCCCCGAGCAGTTTTGTGTCAGCATGCGTGGTGTCGAATCGGGCTCTCTCAGAGTAATACACATGCCAGTCGGTTACTCAAAAGGAGTAATCACGCACACTTGAAATGAAGAGCAATCACAAATGAAGGGACGGAGTGAAGGAAAAGCGCACATTGTGAAAGAACCCTCTCAGATCGGAAGAGCG
>CALSCR010004027.1:0-31026 GCA_943704495.1 Pigoraptor chileana | reverse complement strand
GGCGGCGGGGGCGGCGCAATCACCTGCGGCGGCGGGGGCGGCGCTGCGGACATCATGGGCGGTGGGGGCGGAGTGCGTCCCATCATTGGCGGGGGCGGAGGGCCAGTCGTCGGGTGGTGTGGTGACGGCGGCGGGGCGCTTGGCTTGGGAGGTGGCGGACCGCCAGGCAGCCCCGGTTTCGCGGGTCCGGGAAGGCCTGGCTTGGGTGGAGGGGGGCCGGAAGGCTTGGGCGGGGGGGCTCCAGTCGGCTTGGGAGGCGCTGGACTGTGGGGCGCAGCAGGCGTGTGTGCAACTGGGGGCGGGGGAGGGGGCGCCTCGTCGTATGCATCCTCCATCGGTGGGGGGGGCGGCGGAGGCTGTTCCTGCTCGTAGTATTGCTGCTGTTGCTGCTGTTGCTGCTGTTCGAGAAGCAGTTGTTGTTGCTGCATCAGTTGGTATTGGCGCTGCTGCTCCTCGTACTCGCGCTGCTGCTCCTCGTACTCGCGCTGCTTCTCGAGGTATTCGCGCTGTTGCTGCTCGTACACCTGCTGTTCATACAACTGTTGCTCATACCGCTGCTGTTCCGCAAGGCGGTCCTGCTCAGAGTAGTAAGGCTCAGTGGGCGGCGGCGGAGGTGGCACCGCCTGGTAGAAGGCGGGAGCATCCGTGGGTGGCGGAGGAGGCGCAATGACATCGCCACTGCCTGTGTATTTGTGTTTGTTTAGTGTGTGCGGTGTGTGTGTGTGCGAGTATGTGTTGGTGAAGCATTAAATCAGAAGATGAGTTGCGCTGTGTGCACGAAGCGACCGTTGGATTTCTGAGCAGCCCTCTTTCCTATCGCCATAAACAAATTGAAGACAATCCCGCATACCATCGTGCAGATATATGGCCAATCGAAACACAAATAAAACAAAGTGGAAACGGCAATCAGACCAAATGCATCCAAAACACGTGCCTGGCTGGGGTGAGCGAGACTGCGAGGCCGTGCGCGGGGGTTGCTGCTGTTGCTGCTGAGGCGCGGGCGAGTCTCCAAACTCACGACCCATCGCATTGTATTTGACGACCTTGACCTGCGCCACTTTGCGTTGCTCTGCGTGCGCCTTCTTCGGGCCTTGCTTCTGCTCTCATTTGTTGAGCACAGATGGAGCATATTAAACACAGAGGCAAACAGACACACACACGCACAACATTAGTATAGGGCATGAAGAGATCAACGATCAGCAGCAAAGAGCAGTATTCAAAAACCAGTTAGTCACATGGAGTATACACAGCCGTGAAAAAACGCGTCATATACCTTGCGCTTTCCCTTTTGCTTCTTGAGATCCTCATATTGCCTCAGCATTTCCTCTTGCCAAAGCTCGAAAAAGTACGCGGGATTCGTGTACAGCTTCATCGACGTCTTGCCGTCCTCGCGGTAACGGTCCATCACAGTGAGGGGCGGCGGAGGCACACACGCAGAGTATGTCTCCAGAACAGTCTTCGGCAGCGTTGCGTGAGTAAGCACCTGCTGATCCTGGTTTGCATTGCTCCGATACGAGCGATTGCCGAACTTGAAAGTGGACGCTGCACGGGGAACCAAACACATACAGGACAACGTCAGCCTCCCATTCACAGACTCACTATTGTCAAATTCAAGTAATCGCGCCGTCAAAGTATTGTCGATTGCATGTTACATGCCACAAATGTTCACAAGGCCCTTACCCTGCTTCTCAGGTGACATTTTAGTCATGGCATCTTTTACGTTGTTGACTCTGGCGCGAATTTGTTGCGTGCGATTATGGCAATTGGTCGCCTCTGTTACAAGTTCGCCGAACATGTTCTCCGCATAGCGCGATAGAGCGCTGAGTTGTCGCACAGCATTCGCGAGACCTTTTACGGCGACGGCATCCAGCATGGAATCACGAGGGACGTCGTCAGAGACGGGGCCCCGGCATATATACACGGGCTGTACATGACTGCGTTCAAGCGGCATCCTTGCGGGATGCACACTGCTCCTCACGGAGAACCCACAGAGAAATAAATACGATACAAAAATCACTCAAATCTTGATTGAATCGTGTCGTATTTCATGCGATATTTGATGTCCTGCGTAATACCTTGGCTTGATTGTGGGCACACACCTAACGAAATCGTCAACAAGAGTAAATCCCGGCTTTATTCTAACCCTTAAGTAGGGTTATCGGATCAATCAGGCCTAGGGTTAGGTCGGTGTCAGACTGTTACAGCTATCCTCACCTAGTGAATACACGACACATCGCATCATATTATTACTGAGTCTCAGTATTCAGCGCGCAGAGTACCTTTTGGCGAGCGTTTGCCCGAAAAAGCACGCCCACGTCATGGCCATCAGTGCCTCCTGGGGCGCATGTATTCAACACTACTGAAGCCGTTACGAAAATGTGCCATTGGTATTATGATTCAAACTCAGTGCGGCGGACACTAGCCCCTTCGTTCACAATACGACACAGGCTTCGATCAGCCGTGAGCTTGGTTGAGGAACTCGAGAAGCCTCTCGCGATTCTTCTCGCGCTGTGTGTGAAGTTTTGTTGGCATCGTAAACACGAATTGGAATTAAGACGCTATCCCTTGCGAAAGAACACAAAAATTAAAGCACCCAGAGTCACTCATATACGCAACACAGAACAAACCTCCTTGTCTTCGCTCGACTTTTTGACCTTCATCTTAATCTTCTTTCCCGATATGACGCTGCGTGCCCTGTCCTTCAAATACTACGGGTTCACATTGCAGACATGAAACCAAACATCGGATCAGAGATTTGCACAAGCAGACGTTTTTTCTTATTGTTAGTGGCATAGCAATCTAACAATTCGCTTGCAAGCACACGTCCATACAGAAGGCCTGATATGTGCACGACTGAGCATCAAAACAGGGTGGATTCACGCACCTTCGATAGTCTTACAGGCCCATCTTTATCCTTCTCCTTCTCCTTCTTGTGCTGCGAATTAGTATGGATTTGACTCAGTTGGAGCATTTGACGAAGTTTTGGATACCATGTAGCACCCTATGCAAGCATACACACACACACACACGGGATTTTCTGTTATTCTCTGTTGTTTTCAAACCTTCTTGCTCTTCTTGGACTTTTTCTCCTTCTTGTGCTTGCTTCGCTTTGCCTTCTTCTTTTTGGATCGCTCTATTTGTGAGTTTCAGCGAGGATCAGCAGCGACGGACATTAACCAACCGGCAGTGAAAAAGTCAGCGCGCCAAATATAGTTGCCAGTATTATGGCTTTCCAATTCCAGTGCCACATCTACATTCCAAGCTAAAGGTCGACAGCGACGCGGGGAGGATCCAACCGACAAACCAAAACAGAAAATAAATATCCAAAAGGAAACGGCTCCGTGGTTTAACATACCATCAGAATCATTGCCACTGCCAGACGACGACGAATCAGAGTCCGATGAGCTGTCGCTTCCGCTCGTGCTCGAATTGCTTCCGGCCTTACTTCTTCGTCTCTCTGCAAAGAAAAAAAGCGAGCAAAGCGTAAATATCAACTGCCGGCCGTAACCTGCAAGCACACCTCTCCCCTCTCACAACACAAAATACAACAACAAACAACTACAACAAATATAAGAACAGATCACACAAGTGCGGACTAAATACGCTACGCAGCACAAATGCACAATTTTTTCGCCCGCAAAAGACACAAAAATGAACCAGATGCGCAATACATAGTAACAGCAGAATGAGAAAAACATCAGCACACGTCCATACCCCTTGACCGACTACGGCTGCGGCTGCGCGCCCGCTCCTTGCTCGCGGCAGACCTATCCCTATCTCGATCTCGTTCTTTCTCTCTTTCCCGGTCTCCTTTTCCGTTGGGACTAGCGCTGCGAATCGGCCCACCCAGTCTCTGATCAATGGAGCGTTCCCTCGGTGGATCCCGCGTGGGACTCCTACTGCGGCTGCGGCTGCGGCTGCGGGCTGAGGCCGGCCGCCTGTCAGTGTCCCTCAAATCGCGGTCCCTCCCACGCCCGCCATCGCGCACACTGCCCCGAGCGGGACTTCTACTGCGACTGCGAGATCCACCTCGGACATCACGCCTGGCACGAAAGTCAGCGTCTCTCTCTGCACTTCCATCCCTTCTGCCGCCGCTCCTGTCACGCGCCCTGTCTCTCTCCCTGTCCCTGTCCCTATCCCTGTCCCTATCGCGGTTGCGGTCATCGCTGCCGCGTCGCGCATCGTTGAGTCTGTCCACAGGCCTATCAAAACTACTCCCGTCTCGCTCCATGGCCGATATAATAGCCGCAGGAGCACATGAAAGAATCTCGCTCGTAGGGATATTATTGAACGATTCGCATCTCTTTATTTAATCTTGTGCGTGGTTGTGGCGGGGCTGTAATGGCATCTGGAACTGAGCGAGGATTCGGCTTTTAAGATTTACGAGAGCGCGGCAGAGTGCTTTGAATTGGCACGTGACCTAGCCCACAATCAAACTGGAACTTTTGTTCTCGGTTGGATTTACTTGAATCGAGTTCGGTATTTTTGTAAAACGAATCCACTCAGTTCAATTTCTGGCGCCCGAGGGACTCCAATATGTATGACGACTACTCACCAAGTTTCACATTTTTTGATCTTCCTTTCCATCATTTATATTGCATCTTCTTTTTGTATACAAAGCAATCATCACAATACGAATTTTCTTGTTATTATTCATTACCAATTTGTCGTCGTATTACAGTACTCCACTTTGTAAACTTGGTGGCGTCGATTTGACGCGTTCGTAAAGATGGGGAAAGATTACCTCGGTGGCGATATGCGCAAAGTGCGCGATGACGAGACCAAGGAAGAAGACAAGGAGATTCAAGGTTCGTATTCATATTCGAACAATTGCACACGAGCTCTTTAGCTCTACTGCAGTTGATCTGGTACGCTCCATATGCCTTGCAAAATAGTGCCAGTTGCTATTGCTCACACAACCGTCTGGTTCTCACTTTGGTATACATGCAGCTCTTGATGAGGCCGACATTGCCGTCTTGAAGACCTATGTAAGTCCCAACGGCTGCAACTAATGCACTTCAATGCTATATCGAAATGAGGGACTTATGGTTGCCTTATTTCACACGTTTGGCATTCCACGACCCTCTTGCCTCCTCTTTTGATTTTGATAACAATGTGGGATTACATATGCATTGCTCACAAACCTTGATTGTTGTATTGCAGGGTGTGGGACCGTACACTCAGCGCATCAAGAAAGTGGAAGAGGATATCCAGTCTGCAATCAAGAAGGTGAACGAACTGTCTGGCGTCAAGGAAAGTGACACCGGCCTCGCCCACCCGGCCATGTGGGATCTCGCTGCCGACCGGCAAATGATGCAGGAGGAGCAGCCTCTACAAGTCGCCCGTTGCACAAAGATTATCAACGCGGGAAGCGACGAAGATGCAAAGTATATTATCAACGTCAAGCAGATCGCAAAGTTTGTCGTCGGCCTTGGCGAGCGGGTGGCCCCCACGGATGTTGAGGAGGGCATGCGTGTCGGTGTCGACCGGAACAAGTACCAGATTCAGATCCCTCTTCCTCCCAAGATTGACCCGACGGTGACGTTGATGCAGGTCGAAGAGAAGCCTGACATTACGTATAATGACGTTGGTGGTTGCAAAGAGCAGATTGAAAAGCTTCGCGAGGTCGTCGAGACGCCGCTGTTGCATCCCGAGCGCTTTGTGAATCTCGGCATTGATCCCCCGAAGGGTGTGCTCATGTATGGACCTCCCGGAACTGGGAAGACGCTTTGTGCGCGTGCCGTGGCGAACCGCACCGACGCCACATTTATCCGCGTCATTGGATCCGAGCTTGTGCAAAAGTACGTTGGTGAGGGAGCGAGGATGGTGAGGGATCTCTTTGAGATGGCGCGGACGAAGAAGGCGTGCGTCATTTTCTTTGACGAAATCGATGCAGTGGGAGGCGCGCGCTTCGACGACGGCGCCGGCGGAGACAACGAGGTGCAGCGCACTATGCTTGAGCTGATCAACCAACTCGATGGATTCGATCCCCGCGGCAACATTAAGGTCCTCATGGCAACCAACAGGTGCGCCATTTGATCGCTCATCCGTTTTTGAGCAAGCTCTTCGTGTTGTGATTGTTGAATTATGTGGTGGAGCTCTTTGTTCTTAGGGGTCATACTATATTTATTGACCTTCATTTGGTCCGATGTTGTGTGGATAAGTGTGAGCATCAGGCAGATACCTGTTTCTTTCAATCACCAATACTATGCTCACTTTTGTCTCATTGCACTGCAGGCCTGACACGCTCGACCCCGCACTCCTCCGTCCGGGTCGTCTGGACAGGAAGGTTGAATTTGGCCTCCCCGACCTCGAGGGACGCGCACATATCTTCAAGATCCACGCAAAATCCATGAGCGTCGAGCGCGACATTCGATATGAGCTTCTTGCACGCCTTTGCCCGAACAGCACTGGTGGGTGATGTGCGTGCGCTTTGTCTCACTGGACTATGTGGGCCGTTATTCTTGTTATTGAAAAGGGTGGCCTGGTGGTGGGCTGCTTTGTTCGTTCTGGTTGAGTGATTCAGTGTGTAAGCTGCAGTGCACGTGCGCGCGCGTGTGTTTCTGTCGGTCTGCCTTTGTCTTGTTGTGGAATGCGCGCCTTGTTGTGTACCGCTGTTCCACTCAACCCGCTTGTTCATTTCCGTTGTATCGGCACTCAGGTGCTGAGCTTCGGAGTGTGTGCACTGAGGCCGGCATGTTTGCCATTCGAGCGCGACGAAAGGTGTGTTGGGAATGCGTCGCATGTTTGAAACCTTTTTGCACATGCGCACACAAGCAATCAACCACTTGAATGACACAAAGCAATATCACATGGGAAATCGTTACTTTGCGGGCCTTGTGTTGTTTTTGGCCTTTGGTCCACTTCTCTGCCTCAAAAAAATCACCGTTGTTTGCATGATGCAGGTTGCAACTGAGAAGGATTTTCTCGATGCCGTCAACAAGGTCATCAAGTCGTATGCCAAGTTCAGTGCCACGCCGCGCTACATGACTTACAACTGAGCACCTCGTGCGCCTGCCTTGGTGTTTGCGCGCGTGTGTGCGCGTGTACACTTTGTGGGGTGTTTGACCTGATTTTATCCGTGGGAGAAGTCGCCGTCCCTAACCGCAGGATGTACAAACTACGGCGCAAATCTCTCGTCATGATTGCGGCTTCTTTATAAATCAATGAATCGATAGTCAATGTTTTGTCTGAATGCGCAATTGTATATTAGCAAGAGCAGCAAAGAAGCGGGGGCACAAGCCCAATATGTGTGTGTACAGGTGGGTAAAAAACCAAAACGACAAAAGAGAGATACGCTGCAAATGAACGCGGCTGGATCGGATTCACATTCTCCGACAAAAACATCAATTCTCGTCGGTGAGCTGCTTCAGGGCCTAGCGGCGCTTAACATCCTTCTTGGCGGGCGCGGGAAGATATCTGAAACAATTATGGAAGACAACACGATAAAATCACATTAGCATCTCATCTGGCAACAGGCATGCTCCGAAAGTGCAATAATGTACAAAAAAACCAGCGAAACAAAGAACAGAAGAGCTGAATGACACCCACTTTCGGATCTCGGGGAGGAGGTCCTCATAGTTGCTACCGGCAGAAGGCGTGCCAATGGCAAGTGCGCTCCACACACCCTTCTCTTTGTAGATCTGTGTTTGAGGTGAATAAAACAAATAAATTATTATGCGCATTTTGTGAGCGGAGTAAGCAGAAGGAACGAGCCGGCATTGCTTGATTGAAAAACACAAAACATGATGCGCCCATTGAATGCATGCAAACAAATGTTGCATTACAACCACGATTAATAAGGAAAGACAGCGCAAAACACTCACACACACACACACACACACACCTTTGCAAAGATGAGGCCGTTGTTTTCGTCGCGATGTGCCGATGGGAGTGTGAACGAGCACAATTCTGCGCCAGAATCCTCAGAAACCAGCCTGCCCAGCACAGAAAGCAAACAAAAACCATAAATGCAGAACGACGTGAGCTCAACTCGTTTGTTTACACCCACTTCATATAAAACAAACACCCAGCATTGTTTACAACGGTAGGTCGCCCCACCTGAGATTCAGTCCCTCAACATCCCGGAAAGTACCGCCGTGGAAGCAGTTCACGACAACAAGCAGACTGTCGGCACGATGCATCTTTGTAAAGTCGAGCAAGAAGTCGTCGTTTGACCCTGCACATGTTCAAAGCGAACGATGTGTCACTTTTGTGGATTTTTTGCATGCGCTCGTGGACGATTGCAAAAAGGCTATTCGAGCTCCCTCAAGATGGAGCAATAATAAGTTCACAGATCGCATAGCGAGAGAGAGATGTAGGATTCAAGTCAGTGTCTTAGGCGCTGTGCCCATGGACTCCACAATAGCGAGAGAGAGAGAGAAAGAGAGCAACTGACAAACACGAACAGCACAACGCACCTTCGTCCTTGTCAGACATGTACATGATCGACTCTTCTTCGTTCTCTGCCGCATCGAGGTTGACAACATCGACCTTCTTGCGGTGCTCGTACGCAATGAGGGTTGAGCCGACGTTGATCATCTTTCCAGAGAGCACGTGCCACCGCATCTTGAGACGCAAGATGCCAGGATTGGACGAGAAGGACACAAATTCACCTGCAAGCCGATGAGCACATCGACCCATTAAAAAACAGAGCGTTGGGTCATGTCAGCATAGTGATCCTCACAACCAAGCATAGTTGTAAATGCAGCATGTACATGTGTGTGTGTGTGTGTGTGTGTGAACGTTGCAAGCACGCACCTCTGTCCATGTTGGCGGCATCGGCAGCCTTCCGCACACGCTTAGCGGCAGGATCGAGGATGGTAAGAATGTCCAGATAATACGACAAGAGGGGCACGGTCGTCATGAAATTGAGGCCTGCGGAGGGAGCGGTGCCAACAGCCGATTGAGAAAATGGAATAGAAGCAATTACAACAACAATGAACGCAGTCAACAAGCAAACGAGTAACACACCAAAGCAGGCAGACAAGGAAGCAAGATGTTGTAATACACGAATAATAATTGCGAATCACACGCACCAATCTCCGACTGTCCCTCGACAGTCTCGCCAACAGCCTTGCACATCCACGCGCTTGCATTGTTGGGATCACGGTACAATATGCACATGAGCACTGCGGTGCTGTCAATGCCACACGGCGATGTGAATCGAAGGCCAACATCTGCGCATGCAAAAGAACGAGAGGTGTAAGCACAGGGATAAAAACAAACAATTATGTGGATTTGGAAATGCGGTACAAGGGTTACGTGACACGCACGCTGCCCCAACAAGGGCATATGGATGCACCACAGATTGAAACGGATATTGGAACCCACCCTTTCCGCTGTCGGCCTCTGCAATCTGCCCGCTGACAGAATCCACTTGCGCAAACGACTGGTCCTCCTTCACAGAGAACAGCACAAATCCCAGTGCCCGAATCTGCTCGACAAAAACAAACAAACAGAAAAAGCAAACAAGAAATTGTATGCGGACAATGCATGGAGGACGTGAGCCCACAGTCCACTTTGCATCGACGCAACCACACCCTACATTCGCCTTGGTGCCGGAAACCCCCAATGTGCATGCGATGCCTCCAGCGATTGAGGAGTCCCAATGTGCAGACATACACTGTTTGTTGTTTGTGAGGGGTTGCAAAGAACACGCTCAACACAACACTTACGCTGAGAGGCACTTTGTCCAACTCGAAAACAAGCTTCTCCTCGCCTGCGACGCGCACAGAGACAACGCAGGGGTGACGAGCGTGAATATAGATTGTGCATGGGGGTCAGAAAGAGACACACATAACACACATAACACACTCAAAAACAAAACCGCACGACGCAGACACGCACCTCCCTCCTCGCCTTCGTCAGCGTGCTCCTCCTCTTCCTCCGCAACTTCATCCATTTCGTCGCGCTCCTTGTCCTTGTTGGGCACGGCGTCGTCTCCGCAGTGCGTAATGCTGCCATCCTTGCTCTTCAGCTGATTGTAGTAGACTGTGTCCCATACGGCGCCGACCTGGTTAAGTCACAAGAGGGGGGAGGAGGAATTAGTTCCGTCGGAGTCGAGTCACCACAACCAATACGAAGATATAAGTGACTTAAAAAAACAGTGCCATTCTTTTTACAAGCAATTTAAATTGCTCAAGAGACGACAAGGTAACAAATGAAGTTCAAGTGAGTGTCTGCGTCCCTGTACTCCACACCAAAAGCGATCGAAACCAAAGACAAAGACACGCACACACGCACATACACATGCAAAGGGGACGCGTGGACTCACATCATTGAACATGACGCAAGCGGCGTCGAGGTCGACTGGTCGCTCCTTGGAGGCATTCTTCCATCCAAGCGAAATCGTGAGGCGCTGACCGGCACTTTCGCGAGGGATTTTCTTCGTGTCGAGCACGGGACACAGCTCAAGCACTGCAGTGCAACATAATCAGCACGGATTGAACCATCAGTTACATAAGACACAACACAGATCAAGTCAGAATATGACCCACAGGCAATGCACATCGTTGGCGACAGCAGTTGGCCAAACAAAGACAACGAGAGAGCAACACTGAGTAAAGCGCACCTCCAGGCTCAGAGTCGTCCTGGAAGATGTCGCCGTCCTCGCGGGGCTCGTCACTCGTCGCGCCAATCTTAACCGCCTCCTTTGCGGCCACGTCAGGGCTTTGGATGTGAAGCGTTTCGTTGTAGAGATCAACCGCGCTTTCGAGATAGTTGTAGAGCATTGTTGCCGCAACGGACGAACGCTGGACCTCGCTGCGGTCAAGGCCTGAACAGAGAAAAGAGAGACGGAGAGACACAAAGAAAGCGACATAAAAGAGAAATACGAATGGTGACGCTATGTGAGCAACTTGTACATGAGGTTGAATAAGATATTTAACAAACACCACGACAGTGTCGTAGGCGCCGCAATAAATCAGACCGATATGCATGCGTTGGCTCACCTGATGTGGCCACGGCGGCCCTCTTGAGGCGGTTGATCTTCTTTTCCGCCGCGGGATTATACCGAATGAGCGACTTGAGGAAGTCGTCGTGCTTCAGAATCTGCACATTTCAATCAATGAAAGGTGAGTGAGAACAAGGATATAAAAATGTTGTTGTGACACTGTGCCATCTCCCGACAAACATATAACACTGAATAGCGCCAGCATGTACACACATACACACACACACACAACACACAGGCCACGCTACATCAAACGCACCTCTTGGCACTGCTGCCACTCCTGGACGTTGTGTTTCTGGTACCCAAGCATGTAGAGGATGCCCTTGATGACCTTGCGGAAGTTGGCAGGCGCCTCATCCATCCCACGAAGCTCATCCGCCGTTCCCTTGTCCATCTCGTTCAGATCAGCAACGGAAATCATCAGGTGCTTCTTTGCAACTTCAACTCCCTTGAGGCCTTCCTCCACCTTTTCAAGCTCTGAACGATGATAAGCGGCAATCACACACACAATGAATACATATCGCAAAGAACAATTCACAGCCCTCGTTTGCTATCCACCAATATCCGTCCCATTCATACACGGTCTCTCAACCCACAAAACAAGCGCCTAACTCCTGTTCTGTTCATACAGGCTTTACACGGCAACACCAAACAATAAACAACAAATAACCAAGCATACGCACCTTTCTTGCGGATTTCGACCTTGAGGAGGTACTCTTGGGACCGTTGGTAGTTTTGTTGGTTGCGCTTCAGTGTCTTGAGGCGGACTTGCTCCTGCTCCTTCATCCGCCGCGCTTCCAGTTCAGCGGCATCCAAGAGGCGCTGTTCCTCAAGACGCTTTGTCTCAGCCGCCCTCTCAATCTCAAGGCGTTCTGCCTCGAGACGATCCTGTAATGGGTAAAATGCCGCGTCGGTTATTGGTAAGCATTTTGCATTGCGTATACACGTGCATGCGCATTGTGCACGCGTTGTGAAAGTGACTGGCGCCGAGGTTGAAGAAGTGGATATACCACAATTCCACGAGTGGACGGTGACTCCATTTCCACCAACGCAGATAGAACACGTTTTAAGATGGCATTCCCACCTCCTTCTGACGCGCTGAGTTCTGACGCTCCTGAAGAATCCACTGTCCAAGAAATTCAATCGGATCTGCACGCAGTAAACCCAAACGATTAACGGTAAGTGAAGATGATGGCACCATTGTCGCTAAGATATACTCCTACTTCGACGCGCGCACGTTGAGAGGATCAAGAACCGTCGGGCTGCCATGAAAAGTCAACCAAACCCATATCGGGACATGCCTGAGGGCTTCGTAAGGACGATATCAGCGAGTCCCCTTGCGAGAACGTCGCCGACGGACTCCTTCAAATAGTCGGCGTCCATCTTTTCCTTTGCGCTAGCTGCGGACCGTCGAATTTGCGGAAACCAACTAACGACACAGGCCTCCGTGAGATGCACAGCAATAGGGCGAAATTCCACAAGATACCAGGCTTTCAAGTTATTCAGCAATATACTCTGCTTTAGGTTTTGGTATGTTGAATGAGCGTAAATGAAGTACAGCGACAAAGAAATGTGTGTTGTAGAGGCAGATCTCGACTAGACAGACATACAATCTTTGCCAATGGTCTCAAAGTGTTGTCATGGGAACATTCCTCCACTGCCCCGGATGCATATTGATCGGCCAGCCTAATCGTTACGAGATCTCGCCAGTTTCCATGGAAATCACCCACCAGTTTTGATACTGATTCATTCCTTGAACTTCCGCATACAACGGAGTTGCAACGCCACTTTTTATGTGCGAGAGTATATCCATTTCCACAAGTCTATTGCCTGTCATAACAGAACAAGAACAATACGAGTTGATAATGCTCATGAACGCTGGTATACTTGTCCATTGATTGCCCTTTTGAATTGCTCCTCTGCGGCGCCAGAGCGTACGCGAGGGGTCCCATCCATCCGTGCTGGGGATCCACATTGCATCCAATCGAGTAAGCGGCGAGTTCGTAACATAGAAAAATGCCGGAAGGAACGCCGAAATTCGCACTGCGTCGCAGTGAGCATGGCGATCTTGCGAGCATCCAGTCCCTTGTGGACACTGTGACGGAGAACCGTTTCGGGTCGCAGGAAATATCCATGCTCATGTGAGGATCGAACTGTCGCAGGCGCCCGCTGTCGTCTTAATTGTTATGGCCGCTGTCAACCTTGTCTTCACAGACCTGACTTCTGAATAGTCTTGAGACAAACACATTGATACTTTATTTGCGCTAGTACGTTCAATTTGCCAGTTTGCTGATTTCTAAGTGTCCCCCAACTCGTTTGTTTTTGCAGAGAGAGGACGGTGCTGTCCATAACAGTCTCGGACGAAAACGGCGAAGTCGTTGGCTTTGCCTCGTTTGACGATACGCCACGAAAGGACAAGCCCGAATGGGAGGATTGGCTCCTCACACAGTACAACTGCCCCAGTGTAACGGTGCGTTTTCGACTGGCCGAAAATGAGATCGTTGTTGCCTCTTTAAGCGATGCGGTGGATCGCAGCAATGATTCCTAACAGCATTTTCTGTGTATTTCTGTTTGCATTGGATGTTTTGTTGCTGTTGCAGCCGTTCAACACGACTTTTCTTCGGTACGTTGCCGTGCGGAGGTCGCTTGAAGTGGACATAATGCGCGAGGTGCTGCGAACGGTCTTTGGAACCCTTCCCGACGTCGACAACTGTCTCACTATGATACCGTCATTTGAGGTTGGGCGTCTTTCTGATCTCTTTACGGCTGTGCGCACAAAGGATCGCACGAGCAAGGGATCCACAACGCAGCTGCTCATGGCGACGCGTCTCGCATATCTGCCGAATCTTACCATTCGCGCCGCACGGGTTGAAGATCACGATGACCTCGTTCCAATATTCAATCGGCAGTCGGAAGTGCTGACGGAGCGATACGGCGAGTTTTTCCTTGCGGAACTCATTGAGGCACAAAGTGAAACGAATAAGGCGATCGTGGCCGAGGTGTGTTCGAGAAATGCTTTGTGGGATATGTATGCGTGCGTTTACGTGTAATTGTGCCGAGCAATTGCGCTCGGAGCGGTGCGTGCGCCGGAAATCGTTTTACTTTATGTTAAGAGTGTCAATTATCTCCCTCACACTATTGTGTTAATCACATGTGCTTCTCTCCTCGTTCTCACCGGGACGACAAATGTCGCGCAGGTGGACGGTCGTGCAGTTGGCTTCCTCAGCATCAGCACCAACATTAGCGTCCCTTTCCTCACGACAAACTTTGATCTCGAGCCGTTTGATAACTTTCGAAAAACGATCCGCCGCAAGATCAAGCGTGAGAGGAAGGCATCCGTCGTGAACAACGACGCTTCCAAAGAGGAAGATAGTCTTGCATCGAGTCATGGCGGAAGCAACGTCGCCCTCAACGCAGCGGGCCTTGTGGGATCGGCTGCGGTGGCTGCACGTGACACCCCCCCGTCGTCGGCTGGAAGTACAACCGAGCGCACTGCACCCCAGCTATCGATTCCATCCGCTGCCGCTGTTGCCACTGCTGCTGTAGCCGAGGACCAGAAGCCCCCCTCGTCGCCAATGAAGGCAGAGGGCGGATCTGCGAGTGGTGGTCCATCGGGCCGCGCGCTACTGAATGCGACGCCGGGCAAAGCGGGGCTGCGAGGGCTCGTGAAGCGCAATTCGCTGACGGGCGGCATGAAAGAGCCCGCGCAGGCAGACGGGGACGCTGCGGCGGGTGGTCCAGCTTTGGCGGCCGGAGCGTCTGCAACGCCGCAGCCACAGGGAGAGGAGAAGGCGCTGAGTGGATTTGCGGAAAAGGTGATGCAAATGCAGGGCAAGCCAATGCTTTCGCGCCGGTGCAGCAGTGTGCGGGCGATCGGCAGTCTGGTTGCACGCAGCCGCAGCCGCGGATCCATCTTTGGCAGCCAGAAGGAACTTGATGCCCTCGTTCAGCCCATCCTCAGCAACGAGGAGGAGTTGGGCCCCGAGGAGACGATCAACTCGTGCTTTTGCATATACTTGTTTTGCGTGGACGAGCGATATGAAAGCCGTTCGGTCGACTTTCTCCAGGCGGCCTTCAATGCCTTTCCGTACCACGATTACTGCGTGCTTGCAATGCCACCGACGATGCCCGAGTTTCCGCTGCTTCGCCGATTCCTCCGCGTTCTATCCAAGCCAGGCATTTCCGTGTCACAGGAGCTCTTCCTTTGCCACAGGTGCGTGTTTCGAATGACTGTGTCTGCGATGTTGTCATCCTTGTGTGTGAAAATGTCAATCAATTCCTGCACTTACCTGTGGGATGAGGGGAGGTAGGAGAGGGGGAGTTTCGGTGGGTTTTTTTTTGAAGGTGCTGCTCTGTCATCGATCTGACTCTTTTCATACACTACGCTATATACACAAACGTACACACACAAACAGGCATTCGCTGCTGACGAACATTGGCGTCCGCGCGGTCCATCCACGAGACCTCCCTTCGATTGGACGCATGTGTGAGGCAATGGAGGACGGCGGCAGCACCATCATTGACGATGTGGAAATCGCCCTCGACACGAAGCAAGATCCAGACGGCGTTGGGGTGTACGCATTTGTGATGACATGCGCCGAGCAGATTGTCGCCGTGTCGGTTGTCCGCAGCATGACGGTGACCAATGCGTCCGAGTTGCGCGGCATGTACAACCTGGAGGACTTTATCGTCTTTGCAGGCCACGGTGACGATGAGCACGTGAGCCTCCACCATTTTGTTGTCAACCCCATCTTCACATACCGATCGCGTCACTTTGCGAGGGAGATTCTTCGACAACTGTCAAAGTCGTGCATGTACTACCGCGTGTATCCGAATCCGTCGGCAGGCGTCGGTGGCCCGACAAAGTCGCAGACGATGACAGCCCTTATTGAGGAGATGGTGCAGGTGCGCCCGCGCCGGCAGATATGCTACCCCGAGGGAGTGCGCAACATGCCCGCAAAGCCCGCGCCTCACGCGCCGTTTGCGCTCAGCTTTCTCTGCAAGAAGATGATTTACGAGCCAAAGCTGACGGTCAACGCGCGCATCGTCGTCATTGGCGCGTCTGACGTCGGCCTTTCTTATCTTGCATCGCTCGTGTACCAGCCCCACCTCCGCTTTGGCAATCTCATGCTCATATCGCCCCACGGATTCCCTGCGGAAATGGCGCCGGACGCCGCCCGCGAGAGGTTTCTGTCTTCGTGCCACTGCTTCACGCGCGACGATCACCACCGACTGGCGCTACCGACAATGGTGTCGTCTGTGTCGGCGACAATGAAGGGCATCGACAGGGAGAATGGGCTCGTTCACCTGGAAA
The DNA here is from genome assembly GCA_943704495.1 of Pigoraptor chileana. NCBI lineage: Eukaryota > Filasterea > Ministeriida > Capsasporidae > Pigoraptor > Pigoraptor chileana. The sequence goes on along the minus strand of CALSCR010004027.1, from coordinate 14,758 downwards.
ATGGCCAGCAAGTACCATACGATTACCTCGTTCTTGCAACGGGCGCGCAGTTGCGACTCCAGGGACAACTCAACATACCCGCTCGCCGCGTGCCCCGCAACGTCGTGTGCATCAACGACGATGCGGATGCACAGGCATTCCTCGAATTGCTCGAGACAATCCGCCCCATCGTGCGCGAGCGTCGCGGCGGCGATTGGAAGATTATTGTATATGGCGCGTCGATCGATGCCTTTTGTGCCGTGGAGGGACTTCTCTTTTCAGGAATCCCCGGCGAATCAATCGTGCTTGTGAAGCCGGCGCTTTCGTCTTCCACCGACACGTTTGGTCGCATCGACGACGAGCAGGCCCTCCAGCGGATAACCGCAGAGATGAAGCGCGAAGGCGTCACCATTCATGAGGCTGGAATTCTGTCTGGATTTGAGCCCGGCAAGGATTCCGGAGAGGTGACTGGCATACAGCTGAAGCTTGCTGGTCGAAGGGACGCCGTGGTGGTTCCGTGCAAGGCTGTTGTGCTCGCGTCCACGCGCGCGGTTGACCAGGAGGTATTCCGTGCCGTCAATGACGCCTGCCTTGTATTTGACGGACGCCTCGTGGTTGACGCTGGATTTGCGACAAACGACAGGCGCATCTTCTCTGCGGGCGCGCTCGCAAAGTACGCCCGCCGGTACCACGCGCCGCACATGAACATGGCGCTGCACAATTCGCGCGAACTTGGAGAAGCGGTGGGTGGACGCGACGTGGCTCCTGCTTTCCATTTGTGTGTGTCTATATTGCGTTTGTTTTTTGCTTTTTATTGTTTCGAGTATTTTGACAGGTCGAATTTCTTTGTTTTGGTTTGGTTATTGCAGCTTGCCGTCGAAATGCTCGCATTGTTTGATCCTCTTGCGGATAAGGTGGTGCACGAAGACAATCTGCTCCCTCTCTTCCTACAACCGAAGCTATTTGGAGGCATCATGCCTGGTGGGTTATTTAGAGACTCCAACACATTCGTGGTGATTTTGAATTGCATATCTTCAAATCTTCCTTTAACCATGCTAACTCGCACACGCACACACACACACACACACTACACGCATACACGCAGGTGGACTCTCCTTCCTGTCCATGCAACCGCCGCCATCTGTGGACGCCGATCCCAACGAGGGCCGATCCGTGTCGACCAACCACCGCGACAACTACTTTCAGATCAAGATTGATCGCTACGATTGCATCGAGTCGCTCGCCTGTCTCACTAAGGGACCGGTATGTTGAAGTATATCACGACACGTCGCCTGCAAGAAATGTGCACACACTGAGTATGAGTACTAACTGCAACACACTATCCAACTATGCCCCTTACATTGAATCATCAGCTCGAGGTGGGAAATCTTGCCTGCTTGTACGGCCTGCCGCAGACGTACGCCAACCGCCTTATGGCGCGGTTTGATGAAGGGCTTGTCAAGGACTTGTTTGCGTGGGTATCTATTGTGTGTTTTGTGGGCATCTGAGTGAATGCACTACCCATGTTTGAGAGCGCAGGATTTTCATATATCAAAGTTGAATCTTGAACTCCGTGTGATGTGTTGCTCATGCGTACTGTGCTTTTCCGTCGATAATTTACTAATTTTTTTTACTTACTTGCTCGTATATGTCTCCATCTGTGTGTCGTGCAATGTGTGTGTGTTTGCAGGTTCTTCCGGCAAGCATGGGCGATGTCACTCTTCCACGACCGCTTTGATGTCTTCAGGAAGGAGGTACTTGAAGGCACGGCCTCGCACCACCACTCCAAGGCACTGCAGGCGCTCATTGCGGGATGGCTAAGAGAGTCGCCGTCTACAGATGTGAGTATCTCGCCCTAAATCTAAGAGTAGAAACCGATTGGTCGATAAACTCGGGGTGTTTTTTTGTGAATCTAAAACGCAATGCTTCCTTCGCACACAGCTTACGAGCGCCAACCGGAGCACCATTGTCGACAGCTTCACCAACTCTGACGCGCGCAAGGTCGTCGAGAAGAAGCTCTTTGAATTTCTCGAGTTCAACTCGTACCACCTGCCCATGTACTATCGGCCAGGGACTCCTCTCGGCGGTCAGTCGTGAGCCACAGGCAACTCCCTTTGTCTAATTCTCTCTCTCTCTCTCTCTCCTCCGTTTTTGCGCGTGAATCGTCTACTGTCTGCGTTGGGGCGTGCTGCTGCTGCTGCTGCTGTGAATATACCAAATGAACCCATCAAAAGAATGACTATGTTGTCGATGAAATGAGTGACGGAGACGTCGGCAAGTTACAGTCTTAGGCAGTCTCCAACACGACCATAGATTATCAGTGAGCGCAAACGATGCGTTTCGCCACTTCCACACATAATTACAATAACACTCACACACACACGCGCGACACAAATGAACACAACACAAAACGCGCACACGCACGAGCACCCTAGCCCAGTCCATCATCGGTTCCACTCGGGATGGAGTTGCATAAGTGCGCGGAATTTCGACTTCGCTAAGTTAATGTCCGCGACGTTAGTGAACGACACAATCTCGGTTGTCACGTGGAAGGCCGTCCCAATGATCTGTGTGATCACGGTGTCGACAGAGTACACTGAGCTCCATCCCTTCTTGGACAGCAGCTCCATGCAAAGAGCACCGTTTTCAAACACAAACGGGCCCTATCACACGGGCAACCGAGTGAGTGTACAGAAAGAAAGAAAGAGTGCACGTGTCATATTACCAAAGACACGTAACGGAAGAGATGTAGCCGTTGGCAAAAGCGGGCGAGCAGCGTGAGAATATACGACGGAAACAGGACAAACCTTGAGTTCTGGAGACTTTATGAAGACAAAAGGCGCATCGAACGGAAATCGCTCGCCAAACTCAATGGCGATTACGATGCACTGCTTGGCATCCTTTAGCTTTTTGTAAATGGGAGTCTGCGAGTCGATCTGGCGTTTCACAGGAGCCCAAAATTGATGCGGAGCGTGTATTAAGAAGTGATCCCCGAGGGGATAGTGCATCAAGGGCAAAATGACATGGAGCCAAAATAATGGTGTGCATGTCCACCAACATACCTGCTCCGGCTTAATCTTTACTTCCCAGTGGAATATGTCGTCTTTGTTCGGCAGTGAGACGTCAAACTGATTGCTTTGTTGCGTGCGCTGAAACTCGCGGACAAGCCGCTGAACCGTCTTTGAGGTCGCCATGAAAGACGCCACCGTGGATTGTACCAACACTGACAGAATGTATCACAGTACCAAAACGATAAACCAGTATCGATCCTCAAATATTGCCACCAACAAAGATTCGATCGATGTAATTAGGGACGGCGGCTGTCCATTCCACTGGCCGTGTAAAAATGGATTGAAAGACAAACCACGAACTATTTCGCAAGACCTATTCGAAGCGTAATTGTTGTAGCCTTTTGAGAGAGTTGGTGGGCGTTACACATGATAGAGGTTCTAATCTGGTGTGACTGATTCCTTAGAAACGGAACGGCTGGTGAAACACACCCAAATGACGCCATCAGGACGACGTTTACATCATGTAACAGGTCCCCATGTAACGTGAGCGCCTGAACTCAAGCTTAGTAGTAAAAACTTAGTACGACCATTCATGGCCGAACAATCGATGAATAACAGCAGCGATTTCAAAGGGCACTGTGCATACTAGTGCCCTCACGACACGCACTGCCGCTCAAGTTATAAAAGAGATTTATGCGATATACGACGCACGCGCTCACAGACCCCGACCACTATCGACGAAATACACGCTTGCGAGCATGTACTACAGGCACCAGCCCCTTGTTTTTGAGGCGACGAACGCTCTCCCGAATATGTTTGGGAGCGAGCGGGCCCGACTCACCAAGCTCCAATTGGTAATCTTTGGCTGGGCATTATGAGTGCAATGATGCAAAATGGCTCGGTTCAGACAATATCATAAAATATTCTATTCTCTTGTGTCTACGTTAGCCATCACGCACATACCTGTTTCAATTATTTCGCCCACATAGACCTTTGCAATGCCAGCAAGCACAAATGTGGGCACGACGGTTGGAGGAGCACCGAGCTGTTGTTGAATAAGCTGCAAAACCCCCAAACAAACAACACATTAAGAATACTGGATGCAAACAGCTTTTTTGAAATTCGATGAAGGAGCGGGAGATGCTGCTCCAATGCACATTGGATGTATCTCACGCGAGTATAAAGAAACGAGGTTTTAGCCAAAACACACACCTTTTTAACCTGAGCCCTATTAAAGCCTGGACGCCGCATGGCTTCGTATCGTTGGGCTTGTTCAGGTGTGAACCCAGCAACAATCTCTCTTTGAATGCAACATGAAACACTCATGGTGAGGAACCAGCAGAAGCGACATCATCCAAGATGCACAAATCTGATTACGAATCCTGAAAAACCCGACTACCTTTTTTTTGCCCCGGCCTTGTCTTTTGGGGTTCTCATCACCAACATGACACGCGTCTCATACACACACCCGACGCAAATCCGTCTATCCGTCACATACAACTAAAATTTTGTCGCACCTGATTTTTTTCTTGTTTCTGAGGTAGTCGGGATCCACGTCAACGTCTCTTGCAATCGCCTCAATGTCTTCATCACTCTCTCCCTTTTCATCCCTGTCTAGCAACCCGACCCTGCCAAATATTTCAACGGAGGCGAGTCAAAACACATGGTAATGGGAGCGCGGTAAGAAAGAACATACCACGACACGCAATGCGCCATCTATTCAAGAAAGAGAAAGCAAAAATAACAAAGGGAAGTCGACAATGCCGCTGAAAAAAATCAAACATGAGCCCCACCCATCGTCTCGAGAAGTCCCCCCTGCTGCCCGTGCCTTTACTACCGCCTCTTTGGTATCCAAACCAATGTCATCGTCACTCATTTTCAATCCCGCTATGCCGCTGACGCATGCATGAGCTTACAAATACAGAATTAACCTAATCATTTTGTTGCCATTATTGTAAATGAACTTGCTGCCGGTGTCGAAACATACAGGGCACGTGATTGAAGACATCACGTGACATGATCCGTCGGAAATTTTGTTACGCTGACCAAGGGTAGTCTGCCCTTTGACGCTGACCCTAAATCACGGCGTCAAATGCGCTATTCCAGGGGATGTACTCACTCCATACACTTTGTACTTTTTCACATGTATTCACTTTCACAGCATTATGTACAGGGGTACTCACAGATAATGTACATATCATTTTTCAGGTGTACAGAAGATGCATAATGAAAAGACGATCAGTCAAGCAGACAATCTGAAACGTCCTTGAAGCACTATTGATAATCCCAGCTAGTAAGTGATTTAGTATGCTACGTGCGCAGACAAAGAACGCACAGAAGCAAATTTCATGACAAAGTTTATATCTACAAAACTGCAGAAATCAATAATTTCGACAACACCATCAATCTTTTATTGAGATTTGCATCCATTCGTGAGAAAAAGAGACCACGGGAGTTTTAGTCTATCGAAAAAATCCCATCGTGCCAAAACCACAGACAGCAACAAAAACTAAACTGCACGCGCTGGGGCGAAATGCGGGCGACCGAATGATGACGAATTGCAAAGTGCGACACCGGGACAAGTGTCAAGAACTTGCATCGGTGTGTTGATCTGGCAAACCCCATTGCACGCAAAGTGTTCACTGTGATAAGTACGAGTGGCTTACAGCAGTATGCGCCCAACCACAAAGAATAACAATTGAGCTTTCCCCCGGACGTTTATAGAAGGAGCACGTGAGAGTGAATCTTGACAAATATGGATGTGTAATACGTCACAAGTAGAGATTGCGGCACAATGGGAGCGATATAAATCGCCAATGGCTGTTTGCCTGCAAGTGCTCAGACAATGGAGCGAGAATAAAGCCGTCCAGTAACGGGGGGCACTCAATAAACCTTTCCGTTGCGTTACGCACGAACGCATGGATTAGGTGAGGTTGTCGACTTGGAAACGTCAAAATACTTTGTGGTAAAGACAAAAGTGTTCGTGCGCACAAGGACAAGGGATAGCGGCTGATAGGTCTGCGGTGATTGGTGGATGGGTCGTGAATGCGCAACTGCTTGCAACTGACTCGAATAAATCGCGTTCTGTAGCTGGTTTGATACATAATTCATACAAATTCATCCGCTGTAATAAATATGAAAAAATCATTCATAGAAAAATCTAGAATTATGTGGGGCTTTTGTATTTTTGTATTTTGAGCGGGCCAATACAATTTCAATACATAAATAATTTCATTTATTTTAAAAAAATTGTCTCAATGGCGGGGTTGCGCAGCTTGTTCTGATTGGTGGGACATCAATATACTTTCCACAACGCAAAAAATAAATTTTGCTTTGTATGAATTGTTGTATGGAAATTTACGAGCGTACAATAAAATTTGATGACGACGCTTAAGGCGGGCGCAAGGGCTATTTGAGACTTCAGCACTTACTGCATACACACTATACACACACATACCAACACAGCATACAGTACACATACAGTTGTACCACACTGCATACACACTGCATACACACTACTGCATTACACACACACACACATACACACACGCACACACACCACGCATCCGCACACACGGCACATGCCTCGGCCCGCACGCGAGGACTGCAAAACCACGCACTGCACTGGTGTTCGGAGATGCGCCGCTTGCACTGAGTGCACTCAAACTACAGTGGGGACACACCTGCACAATATCCAATGTCTGCATACGTCTAAATGCCACGACGTCTTCAGTATAAAGTGTGATGTGATTGTGCAAAGCTGGATTCTTTTCACACACACACACTCACGCACGCATAACAAACGCATTACATAAAAACGTTTCCGAACTCCATTTCAAAGTGACATCCGAATCAGCAAGTAGACTTCACAAATGCGAGTCTCGATCGACGCTACAACGGTGAGTATTTCATCCATTTGCGAAAATGCAATTGAATGGATTTCCATGAACGTCTATGATCATGAGCTTACTCGGACTTAAAAAATGCAGAACCCAGACAATTTCAATACCGTACAAACGATCGACTCGTTTTTGAAAACATATTCCTTTTTCGCAACGAAACAAGGAGTGGATTCACAGGTTGGTCCTTCTCCCAATCGTGTTCCCTCCACAACTGCTTCGTAATGAGTGAGTCTTATATGACATTAACTCTCTTAATTTTTTGGTTCATGAAGGTTGCAATGTCTACTGCTGTGAAGATCGAAGCTACTTCTCAGGATTCAACCGTCACTCCTCCGGCCACCCCTCCTGCGGTATGTACGTGCATATGATATGAAGTTGTGAACAGTACTCGCGTATGATGCAACAGCGATTCTAACAATGTTCTTTGGTGTTTCAACAAAAAACAACCCAAAAAAACAAACAGGTTTCGTATCTATCGGGATTCTTTCCCCAATCGGGACCTGCAGGCTCGTGGCGCAAGCGTTACTTCAGCGAGTCTGCCTCAACAGCACCGCCACCCAACTTCAACACAGACATGCCGCTCAGCTCGCCCCCGTCCCCACCAGTGTCGGAAGTTAGCAATGCCACCGATGATTGGCCTCTGTCCATATTCAGGAGACATTCCATTTCGATGCCCGGCGCCCGCGTCTTTGGCAACGGACCCCCCTTTGATGTCCAAGCGGTGTGTATGGGATTGGCGCTGACGCTTAGAAATCTTGGTGGCCTTGCTTCATTTTCAATTTCCAATGTGCGCGCTCCAGATGAAACTGACTGACTTACTGTATTATATTATGGTCTCTTTTGTGTGCAGCCGCTGAGCCCTGCAATCTCAAACACAAGCGTCAACACGTGCGAGAGCTTCATGCCGCAGGGCGTGGATCCACGCCTCGCTCTCCGCAAGCGTTCTTGTGAGTACATTTTCCAGTCTCACCTTGGTTGCTGAAAGTCAATTATAACTTCAACTGGGTGGCTTTTTATGGAGCTCTTTGCTGACGCCCTTTATGCCAATTTTAAATGCCATGTACAGTGTCCATGTCAGCGGCGGAATCGGATACGCTCCCTGCCAAGTCGAGTCGCGTGTCTCTTGAAAAGGATCCGATGTCGGACCTGTCCCTCCACGGCCAGTTTCTCGACTTTTAAGAGTCAAGCACTGGCAATGGTTTGTCAACAGCAAGGGACGATGGACGGACAAATGAGGGAATCGTTGCGGGCTGTCTCTCATCCCGAAACTAGGAGGGAGAATGTGGCATTCGAATTTGTGAGGAGCTATTTCGAATTTTGTGGAGGCAACCTTCCCGATGGGCTAGTTTGTGGTGTGCCACGGGGCACGTGTGTTTTAAGCGAACTTTGTTCGAGCGGTACTTCTCGCTGGACGACGAAACTCCTCGGGCGATGAACTGAATTCTATATATACTATACATAATGTACATACTATTACTGTTTAATAGCCGCGAAGCGCAAGCGTTCGTTCGTAGGGCGTGCGCGTTTCAGCGTTTCTCGCGGTTTAAGCCAAAAATTGGAGAAACCCCCAGGAAGAAAGGGAACGACAATATTTCATTAAATCTATTAGCCGAATTACTTCCGAGATTGATTTTTCCAACGACATTGTGACGTCTCGCGCATGTGCTAAACTGATTCAAGTGTTCACCTCCGCTCCCGCAACGCCTGCCATTGCCGTGAACACGCTGTCGACCATTCGCTTGTTGAGGTTGCTTCTGGAGCCCAGCTGAGCACGGATGGAACAGACGGAACAGACGACGGTCCAGCGCAGTGCCAACGGCAACGAGCAGGAGAAGCGGCAGGAGGAGCAGGACGATGCCGGCCACTGCCCGGTCGACTGCGACCGGCTCTGTCGACGGCAAATGGGTCTCAGTTGGCATCGGCTTCGTCATCGTTGTCGGCCGTGTCGCACTTTGTAACTGGCACGCCATCTCTGAATCTGAGCACCTCGACTTCAAGTTGATTTTGTGTTTTGGATGATGCCACCTGACGGCGCGCGTGCCCTCGTCCGCTGACACGCCCAACCCATACACGATGGGCGCGCTGCCCGTACGAGATTGACCGGCCACACTCAATCCCGTGCTGCCATCCAACTCTTCTTTATTCGGGAATTGCGTTCGGCTACAGTAAACTCAAGTGCGCACAACTAAACGCAGTCTCACAACAGCAACAGCAGCCGAATAGGAGACGCTCACCACAAACCGGATCACTAACAGCGGCAGCTCTGAGCCGACTGACTCTTCAGCGTGCGCTTCTCAACATGGCACAATCGAAGCCTGCAACTGTCCTGTGCGATACTCCACGTCAGCCACTGAATAGGCAATGTCTGCCGCATTCGCGGGCTGCCCCGAGCAACTACAGTCGCAGCGCCTACTACACCATGGCCGTCGACAAGGATGGGAACAGACATCTTGTAGGTTGCAGCCATTCTTGTAACGCTGTCTTGCGGGGTCTCAAGTGGATCACATATAGTCGAGGGCAGTGTCAGTCCAGCTGCTCTCTCTTTTCACCGTGACCAGCATACGAGCGCATTCACCCTGTCACTCACTTCTTGACCGATATCGTTTGCTCAACACTATTTGGGACTTTGCAGTTGAATAGACCTCCAACGATGAACCTTGCCGACTCCGCTTTCACTGAGTCCGCGGCCCGCCGGCGGTCACTGGACCGTTTTGGGCCGACTTTATCCGGCCCTTGGGCAAGAAGCCGGTTTTAATGTGGGGTGTCGCTTGAATGTGGGCAAAATTCTGATTAATTTCAATTAATGATTTCTCGCCTTGTCTGACAGCCGAGACCAGTAGTCACGTGTCAGTCATCACTACTGGCACAACGGCTGCCCGGCAGCCAGCCGGCGCCCGCGTTCGTACAATGTCAGGGCAGCCGAGTGTTATATGGAAATATGCACAACATACGCATAATAAACAATCAAACGCGCCCACACACACCCTTTGCTGACACGATACGATATCGGTAAGTACTGGCATTGCGGCGTCGATGCCGGTGCATGACCCGGCCGTGATACTGTTGTCATTTCGGCCCGACAACAGTGTACAATCAGTGTAAGTGTTATTTCCATAAGCACGTGTATCGTCTTCACGCAGTAGAAATCTGTTGGACACACCCTTTCAACTCACTTGCTGTGACTGCACGGATGCTCACAAGCGAAAATTTATAAAGACAAAGCCAGTCTCCCAACATCTGTTGCCCTTCAAGGATCAACAGCTATAAGTCTGAGTGGACGTGCGCAAAATAAAGGAGAAACAGAGACACGCGACAGCACATACAACAGTCGAGAAACCGAGCGCAAATATGTACAAAACGAGGACTTAGAGGAGCAGGAAGAGAAAGAGGGGACACAAACACAAGCGGAGGGGCGTTACAGTATGACTATGCAGTCAGCGCAGGCAACAATGCGTCAGATGGCTGAGAGGCAGGACTTGTGCACACGGCATCGGCAGCAACGGCCTCAATCGCGACATCCGTTGCAACTGCTGCATCCACAATCGGCCTGGGCACGTCGACGCACACCTCCGCCGTTACAGTGGTCCAGCCAACAATCTCTGCAATCTCTTTCGCCAGGAACGCGCCGAGCTTCCCGTGTCCGCTGACGTTCAAGTGCTCCAGACAGCCCAAATCAGTGCGTTTGTCGATAAGCGTTTCTGGTACACTAACAATGTGCACGTTCGCATACTCTGTCTTGAACTGAGTCACGGCGGCGACGATGTGTTCGCGGCTCGCAATGTATCCGGGAAAGAAGCCGCCAACAACATTCACAATCGTCGGTCGACAATCATGCTCCGCGTACGAGCTCACAGTCTTGCGCAGGAGTCTGAGGTACGCCTGCTGAAAAACATCCGCAGTAGGGTATGGCTTCGAGTAAAAATCGTTGCATCCGAGATAAATGACAACGACGTTCGGCAGGAAGCGCGCATAATCCCACTTGCTGTGAGGCAGGCGGGCTATCGCACGGTCGCAGCAGTTAAGCATCGTGTCTTTGGATAGTTTTGACGACGAAATAGAGAGGTCGACAGCGTTTCGGGAAACGCCCTTTCCAGACCATGCAACGAGGTGTGGCCGCGCACCCAGCGTCTCCGCGACCCGATATGCGAAGCTTACGGTGCAGTTTTCCATCTCGGTCATTTTTGTGAAGCACGAGAGAGACATGCTCGGACACTTTGACTCACTGCCAAAGCCATTGGTATCGGAATCCCCAATGAATTCTATTCTGCGGGTTCCGTCACCCTGCGTGGACGCCACCGACGCTGTGTCGATGGAGATCCACGTGCTCGACGAGGACGTCCGCGGCAATGAAGAATTTTCAAGATCCATTTGTGCCACGCTGTCAATGCCCGAGTCCCGCGCCGACAAAGAACCAAGGGACTGATGCGAATTGCGCAGCAATTGAATGGCGAGCGGCTGCTCGGCGCGAGCGAAGGACCTCCGGTGAGGCACTTGCAGCCACACATCACACGCGCCGTCGAAAATAAATCCATGAATGACGACGGGCTTGAGTGGCATGAGACAATACAACACAAAATGCGCCGCCTCGGTAATCTTTATGATGGATATCACATACACGCGCGATGGATCAAGCCCGCTCACGGCCGAATAAACTTTCCTGTCACCCTTAGCCTTGAAACGGTTTGCCTCAACGCCATCGACCCTTGCCACAAAAACGTTCCCGCCGCCAACCATATCGACACACACCTTGGAGGTTCCAGTGACTTCAAACTCGATCGCGACCCCCGCCCAGTCGTACACGACAACGTTCTCCATGTGCGCGGCTGTTTTGGCTTCACGAACAGCCCTTGGATGAGAATGCGAGGCGATCACCGCAGCGGGCTTTCCCTTGAGCATATCGTTCACGTGACCCGCTGTCGACACGACCGTCCGACCAACGTACTCAATGCGGGGATCGTCCGCAGCCATATGGTAGCCCGCCATCTTTGTTGCAATCAAAAACGTAGAGCTGGGCAAAATCAAGCGGTTTGATGATACTCCAACAAACTAAAACGGTCTTCGCAGCGCGCAGGTACGCGAAACCTGACATGCAACGGAGATCATACCAGATTTTTTGTTGCACAAACACAGAGATAAGATCCAAGTCAGCAATGAACTCCACAAAACGAACACAGAAATGAAAATTCGTTGCCACGATAAAGATCAAGTATATAGAAGCATGCTTTGAGTAGCAATTGAAATGAGAGCAAAAGTTTGCACTGCTTGTCGCTCTGCGTTCACGCCTGATCACTGGTGTCAATGGGTCCGGCGGTGTGCTACGTGTGGTCGATTCGGTGACACAATCACAGCGCAATTTCTCGGGATCTATATTTCCATAATAGGAGATTAGGCGGTGTGGACACATCCTAAAGGGGCAATCCCGTCTCAAGGGCAAATTGACTCTTTATGTTTATTAATAGCTTCCGTCGGGCCAATCATTTCGTCCAAGCACACGGGCTGGTGTAAAAATAGCTGGTGGATCCAGAAATAGATAGATTGACTGCACGTGACGTATCGTAATACTTTTACGATCAGAATCAGATTTGAAACACACAGGGTTGCGGCCGTGGATGCTCACGAGTTCATGCATCTTTCTTATTTGAACTCTCTCATCTTTTGTTTGCGGCCACGTTGATTATTCTTCCTCTGGCCAGTATTTGCTTCTTCGTGAAGCCACGGGCCTCAAAAATGTACAACGGAATCGGTCTCACGACGACGAGGGGGTCTGGTACCAACGGATACGTGACAAAGAATTTTGCACATGTTCCACTACGACGAGACAAGTGAGTGCTGCCCAGACAAAAGAAACTGCCAGCGAACAAAGAAAAAAAAGATCTTTCTTTTATCTAAAGGAATTCATTCGTCTAACACGATGTTTGCTGGTTTTGATTGTAGGATTGAATATCGCACCGAAGGTGTCGATGAAGCTGCAGCATTCGCACAACTTCGCAAGGCGAATCCCGCCCTTCTAGAGCATGACCGGTTGCGCCAGGTCGAGATCAAGTGCATTGAGCTCTCAGATGAACTCGAGGAGGAGGGGTGCGTGTTCTTGAGTTTGAAAAACTTTTTCGCCCTCGTGTTAATTGCGCATGTTTATGATTACAGCGTCATACTAATGGTTTGTCTCTGTGGCACTTTCCCACACAGGCTCCCTCTTGAGGAGATCTTGGTGCGCGTCGACGCTCTTCGTCAGGTTTTGCTGTCAGATGCGCAATCCGGCAAGCAAGAAGCGGGAAAACGGTGAGCGTCGATTTCAATAGTTTTCTGTGTGTATCACGCACAAAATGATATATAGTGGACTGAAGCACGACCACTTTTGTGTTTTGTATGCGTCGGATCTTGAACAGGTTCAATGATACACATCAACTGGCCGCCGCAAACGAAAAGAAGAACGAAAAAATGCGCGCCGCCCTGGGTATTGATCCCTTACGTGCTACGGGCCAGGGCTTTGGCAAGAATGGGCCTGTAGCGGCTACTGCTGCACCACCAACATTGGCTCCAGAAAAAGATGTGCGGGGTGAAAAACAATCAGAGCGCAGCGAGAAGAAAGCTGCTGAAAAGAAGCAGAGGCTTTCGAGGAAGGAGAGCAGTAGCTCAGAGTCATCGAGCTCATCGAGCTCATCCTCCTCTGACTCATCGTCGTCTTCGTCCGAGAGCGATTCCGAAAGTGACGACGGAAAGAAGGGGAAGAATGCACGCAGCGGCAATGGAAAAGCACGCAGTGCGACAGAGGGAAAAGACAAGCCTGCGGCCCGCGTTGAGGATGTGCCGCGCAGGCAAGGTGCGGCGGTTGAGGATCGCCGGCGCAGCAGGAGTCCGCCCAGGCGCGATGAGCGGCCCGTGAACAGGGAGCGCTCTGCGTCGCCGCCGCCCGCAAAGCGTCCGCGTCACGACTCTGCGTCGCCGCCACCGCCGCCCGCCCGCCGCACTGAGGGTACAAGCAGGGTGGACGAGAGGCACCCTGCCCTAAGGGAGGAGGAACGCCGGCGTGTGGACGACGTCCGTCGCGATAACACCGATGCACGGAGGGTACCCGAGCAGCCTCGCGAGGACAGGCGCAGTACTGCCGTCACCGGTCGCGGAAGGCGAGAGAGCCCCCGCCGGGACAGTCCGCGGAGGCGCAGCCCTTCACCTCGCCGACGTGTTGAGGATCTTCCCTCGGACTCTGACGAAGAGTACCAACGACACTCTGGGTTGCGTTCAACCATTGCCAAGCACCCGTCGCGTCCGGTTGTGGTGGCGTCGGAGGGGGCACGTGACGATGCGAGTCGGCGTGGTCGGTCGCGTTCCCCTCCCCAGCGGCATGGAAGGTCAAGGTCCCGGTCCCGGTCCGCGGAGAGGGATAGGCGCAGGCAGCATCGCAGCCGCAGCCGCAGCCGCAGCCGCAGCCGCAGCCGCAGCGCCAGTGCTGGCAGGGGCCGGTAATTGCGAGATATTACTTGTATTGCATGACATTGCATGCGATGACGACACCGACGCAATCAGTGGCGTTTGATGGTCCGGGAGTATTTGTCGTTTGTTGCGCGCGTGACATTCGCGATTCCATCTTCTCTCTCAGTGCCTCTCGTCTTTTCTGCGCAAACAGTACACAACTGGGGCGAGCAGTGAGAGCTGTGCACTTTCCTTTCCCCCCACTGAAAAAGAAGATCTATAATGAAACTTATGGCGCACTGTTTAAAATGTAGTTTACAATTATAGACAGGGCAGTCAACAGACACGCCTGGGCAGGCACGATGAGAACGCAAACGCAGCATGTAAATACAAACAACAAAACGCAAGTGAAAGCGAGTCGACCAAGGGGAGAGGGGGGGGGGGGGGGGGGGGGGG
>CALSCR010004023.1:3304-14612 GCA_943704495.1 Pigoraptor chileana | reverse complement strand
GGAGTCCATGGGCACAGCGCCTATGACACTGACTTGAATCCTACATCTCTCTCTCTCTCTCTCTCTCTCTCTCTCACCCTTGGCACTAATATTTGAATCCACATACACCCCGTCGCTGTTGCATATGGGAACATGGGTTGCAGCACAAGACCAGGACTCTATTGGCGGCGGCTTCGACAAATCGCAGGCCCTCGTCGCATTTCTCGACGAATTCCGCATTTGGAGTGTTGCGAGGACGCAGGATGAGATCAAGCAGAGCATGCTCAAAGAGCTCGATGGAACCGAGGCAAATCTGTGGGCATACTACAAGTTTGACGAAGGCACCGGCGACATTGCATACAACAAGGTCAATGCATCGCGGTATCCTTTCAAACTGGCTTCAGGCGCCGCCTTTCTCGCCTCGCCCTCACAGAAACCGCTGTGGGCAACTTCCCGCGCGCCCGTGTGGGGGTCGTCTGCCCTGACCGCCCTCATCAACCGCGGGAAGATCACCCGCGTGGAGCTGTCTCCGACTTCCGCAGCGAACATTACTCTGGGGTCCATCTCCGGATCCTCGTGTGCGGGGAAGGTGGATTTCTTCTCGGATGAGGCAGGGACGTCGGCACTGTCGGATAGTGCGTCTATGGGCGCGAATGCCCCGTATGCCTTTGTGCGCATTGCGAGCGGAGCGCCGACTCCCTTTGGGTCGTGCTTTGTGCCATATGATGTGACGAATGTTTACGGAACGGCGGCGCAGCGAATTACGTTCTCGGAAAATCCCGTTCCGACGGTGGAATCGAAGACACTGTCCTTTGTGGAGGATTCGAACACAGTGTTTCCGCTGACTGGCAAGGACAACGAGATCATCGCAGCTGTTATCATCACCTCGTTGCCAAAGAAGGGTGCGCTGTACGCGGTGAGCTTGCCTGACAGTGTGTGTGCCCTATTCATATCTGATAATAGTTTGCAGAATGGTATTGTGTGTTAGTGCAGCAAAACAATCCAAATAACCGAGCGAATGTTCACTTGGACACACTGTGTGCTTTACAGTGCGACATGTGAGATTCAAGTCAGTGTCTTTTGGGTGTCTTAGGGGCTCTGCCCATGGACTCCGCAGCTTTACTGTGAGAGAGACTGTGTCTGTTTTCTCGTTGTAAAACACACATTTAACGGTATTTGCTTAACGAAGAGAAGGAGCACATAAACAAAATGGACAACCAACCATGTTATTTGCGAGCGCGCGTGACGCACACACACACACACACTCTCTCTCTCTATCTCTCTCTCTCTGTTGGCCGAGTCGATGGGCTTATGCCCAAGGCGTTTTGAGTACTGAAGGTCTCTCTCTCTCTCTCACACTCTCACACACACACTCTCTCTCTGTCTCGCTCTGTCTCCCCCTCGCTCACACCCACACACATACACACTCCCATCCTTCTATCCGCAGTTGACCACCGCGCTCGTCCGCGCCTATCCCCTATTGGCCAACGGCTCGACCCAGCTGGTGAGCGGCGGTCCAATGCAATATGTTCCCCTGCCAAACAACTATGGGTCGCCGTACGATACATTCAAGTACCGTGTGATGGATGCAAGTGGCGGTCTCTCTGCCGAGGCAACCGTTGTTATCAATATTACTCCGGCAGACGACCTCCCCGTTGCAGGCAACAATCCCTACTACCTCGACTTTATTCGCACCGAGCTCGTGCTTTCAATGCCAACGATCGACCCTTCCAATGGCGGCGCAACGTTTTCGGTTGCCTTTTTCGCCAAGTTTCCCGCACTTCCGTCGTCGCAACAGAACAACTATACCGTCTTCTACATGCCTACCGCTGCGACGCCACCCTCGTATCCGTACTCTATGCGCCTGTCTTCCAACGGCCGACTCATCTGCGCCGTGGCGGGATCTGACGCCGCCTCTGTTGACATAACTTCGCTTGTCGGTGACGCTTGGTTCCATGTCGCAGTGGGTTTCGCCGGCACGACGGTGGTCATGCACTTGAACGGCGCATGGGCTGCAAACGGAACGGCGACGTCGAGACCGACTGTGACTCCGGGGATTATGCTTGGCGGGTTCGTCGGATCGGTTGATGAGGTGTGTTTGCGGTCGACGTTCGCTCATGTTTGTCCGTCAGGTTTTTGTTGTTTCGCTTTGTTCTCTGACATTTTCGTGTCTCTATGTCTGACCCGAATCTCATCATTTAATCCTTCTCCCTCTCCTCCTCCCTCTCTCTCTTTGCCTGCCTCCAGTTTTCCGTGTACAGCAGGATCCTGACGGTGTCAGACCTTGCCGTTGTGCGCACTGTGAAGCAGGCGTCTCTGATTGGCGCACTAGTGGCCGCGTTCTCCTTTGAAGAGGGGATCGACCTTGAGTCCAAGTGCTACGGAACATCCGGGGCGTGTTCGTTCAAGGGGCTTCTTGGTGACGGTGCGTGACCCTGCTTGAATCGAGTGCAAACTCTATATGTTGTTCGTCGGTCTATTTGCTTGTGTGTGACAAATAGCGATGCTTTTGTGAAAAACATTCTGTGTGTGCCTCTTGGAGATGTGGGCCTACGGCAGTCTTACCCAACCGTATTGTCAGTTGCAGTGCATGCGATGTAAAGACATTTATCCCTCAATTGTAATTGGACGTGTGTATTCTCTCTAAATATGCAATCTCCTCTGTTTCCCTATACGTGTAAACGTGTGTGTGTGTGCGTGTGCGCATGTTGTGCTATACTGTGATGTGTTGCGTGCGTTGCGTGGCTCAGGAGAGGCGCTGAAGGCACCCATATGGGTTTTGACTCCCCCGAGGGCCGCCGCGTCCTTTTCGACATTCCCTCAGTTTGAGACGATCATAACGGATGAGGATGTGGTGCGTTACCTGGACGCCAAACGTGTGCCGCACCTTGCATGTCATCCAATATGCTCTACTTTCTCTGAAATTGATCAAGTTTGGAATCCCCACAGTAGTTTTGTCTCTCGGGTTGTGTTTTCTTTTGTGGAATCTGTGGACAATTTGCAGATCATAGACTCCAAGTGTCCCCTTTAACCTTTTGATTTGAATCTGTGTGTGAGGGCGTTCATTCTATGTTACTGAAAATATCTGCCCCTCTCTCCCCTCTCTTGTGCAGGCGCGTGTGGTTAATCTGCGTGCAATTGATGTCGATACGGACGCTCGCGCACTCAGTCTGGTTATCATGAACGCACCATCCGCAGGTCAGTGCATACTCTCTTTCCGTCACACACTCTATTATTCATCGAAACCACTGCCTTGCCTCCCTTGCAACAAGGTTGTCTGTTTCAGACCATCAAAGTACTTTATGTGTGTTGCTGCACTGGTTGCTGCTGCTATGTCCGGGGGGGCTTTCTGTGGTGTGTCTCCAATAATCACTACGCGGCACATTACAATTCGGTGGACACCTTTCACTCATAATATACACACACCACACTCACACTCAAACTCACACTCACACTCACACTCACGCTCATGCTCACACTTACGCTCACACACACTAACACTCACGCTCACACGTGCTGACAAACTTGGATTCAATGCACAACATCCCCCCACATCCTCTTTTGTCTCGCACCACAAACACAAAACCACACAAAAAACCACACAAATCACAGGCAAACTCTACCAGTACGATGACAACGCTCCCAACAAACGCGGGGCGGCAATTGACCCCTATGTGTACTGGCGAAACACAATTGAGCCCGTCACTGTCTATCCGTTCAAAGCATTTGGCGTTTACTTTCCCTTTCCCTGCTGCTCCTCAGAGGCGGAATTCTTTGACGCCGTCAACTTCGCCACCCGTTTGCCGTGCAGGTTTTGTGAGCGAGAGGACAACACGCTCTTTTTCAGCACTCAATTTGGCTATGTCATCTACGGAGTGTATTCACTGCTGTTCAATGGCGGTCGCCCTTACCGCTACAATCCCGACAACCCGCCCTCGTATGGCTACGGAGACTTCCTTTACGCATACTGTCCCCAATCATCCGGCGATCCTGATTCCAATGGAAAGCGCGACTGCGCCGACAAGGTTCCTGGCGACATCTCGCAAAACCTGTTTCAGTGGTCGTGTCCAAAGACAACCGAGAACGAATACTTTGAGATTGGGTTCAAAGAGCCTCTCTATCTCCAGGCTGTGACGCTGTACGAAAACTACTACCCCGGCGCCGTCGTCAACATCAAGGCGCGCATGAACGGCACTGCAAATCAGTGGGTCGACGTCTGGAATGGAGCGCCGCAAATTGAACTGTACGACGCACACGGGAACTACATTGACGAAAAGTACCGGGTGTTCGAACCCGCCACGTGCAACACTGCGTTTCTCGTCGATGCTCTCCACATTGAATTGGCGACTCACCTTGTCCCCGGATGGAATGAGATTGAGAGTGTGGCGTTGACGGGCACACGATCACTAAAGGACGGTGTTGTCACGGATCCCAAAGGGTATGTTGTGTATGTGTGCGTGTGTGTGTGTGTGCGTGTGTGTGCGCTGCTCCTCCTGTCCATGCGCGTTTGGAGGGCGGGAACATGCGAGTTTGTGAATCTGTTTAACTTTCAGAAAAATGCATTCGACACCCCAGCCTCTCACATTCGCTTTCTTCAATTCCAATTGTTTGCTTGTGGTCTTCATCTTATAGGCGTGTTGTCTACGTTCCCAATAAGTACACCAACGGCAACGACGAGTTTTCGTACCGCGTGTTTGACTGTCCATTCCAGCAGGCGCGCAGCAGCGGCACTGCGACTGTGCGTGTCTCTGTCACGCCGGTTAACAACGCGCCGATATCGACCTCCCCGTCTTCCTCCGCTCCCCTCAGCGTCTCTGTGGGGACGCCAGCCTCGATTGTGCTGCAGGGCACCGACTTTGACGGGAACGAATCCATGTACTTTGTGCTCAAGTCGAACCCGTCTCTCGGCCTTCTCATGCTAAACGGCGTGGTGGTGAGCACGGCATCCGGGCGTATCAATGCCGGCACATCCACCCCGTTTGTGCCCGTCAACTTCACCCTCACGTATGAAAGTCTCTCGGCGACATCATGCGGCGATGATTCGTTTTCTTACATTGTCACAGACGGGACTGTGGACTCTAGTGTCATCCCTGTGCGTGTGACGGTTGCATGCGGCGTCTTAAAGTCGAGCAATTCGCTGAATCTGGTTCCTATTATTGTTCCCATAGCGCTTGCCTTTGCCATTCTCATCATTGTGTTCCTGGCGGTGTCGGTGCACATGTCTCTGAAGCGCAAGAGGGATGTGCAGCGCCTCCAGCGTCGCGTGATCGACTTTAAAGAACTGAAGGTCATGGAGACACTCACCGAGGGATCATTTGGCGTTGTCCGAAAGGCAGAGGTGGGCAATTGCGTCGCCTCTTTTGTTTTGTTGGTAAGTTTTTCTTATTGACTTTTTTGTTTTATGTCTAACTAACTATGCCACATACATACACATGCACACACACACACACACACACCAGTTTCGTGGCACTGAAGTTGCAATTAAGATGCTCAAGGCGCAGGCGGGAGTGTCCAACAGCGAAACGCTCAAGGAAGCGCCGCTGGATACAGAGCGGATGGCGGCGGGTCGCATTGGTCAGGCCATCATTGCCACCATCCTTAACAGGAGGCACGACTCGATTCAAAGCAAATTCTCAGAGATATTCTCGTCGTTCATGAATTCGCACACGCTGAAAACGCAGAGGGACGACCACGGGCGAGCTGAACTTGCAGGCATGTTCCCTACTGCGTGTTGTTGCTGTCGTCGTCGTTGTTGTCGTCGTTGTTGTTGTTGTTTTTGTTGTGTTGTTGTTGTCACTCTTTTACTTTGTGGGATTTTCAGAGGGGCTCGCCAAATGATATTATTGTCGTTTGGACGAAGTTAATTTGCATTTTGTCACATTCCTCCAAATTACAGAGTTCCTTGCCGAGATTGACATCATGTGGTGAGTTGTCTGACGTCGGAATGTGTGGTTGGTTTGCCTGTGCTCTGCATATGTTGCATGCATTTCGTGGTTCCATGCATGTGGGATCCTATTATACCATGGCCCACGCTCTGTGTGCTCATAGTCTTCCTTGTATGTACTACTCCTCATCTTCACCCACATGCCAGCAACCTCCGCCACCCGAACGTCGTTCTCTTTATGGGATGCTGTGATAAGGTATGTGCCGTTGTGAGTCGCTTATATGTTTGTGTGTGTCTGTGTAGGAGAATGTGGTGTCATGGTTTTTTCCACATGCATGGAGTGGGTTTCACCCATCATGCCTATACAATTTGCGTCCATTTCCGCCGTTCTGCTGCTCACGTGCCCCCTCACTTTGCCCATCATTACAGCCATGCTACGTCATCATCCAAGAGGTGGGTTCATTTGCGATCATGCTCTTTGTTCTCCCATCACACACGCCCCAAAGTCGTTGTTGTTGTTGTTGTTGTTTTCATAGACAGCGACCATCTTGCTTACATTGCTCATGCCTTATTTGCTTCCATTCACAACGATGACGTCTGTGATGCGTGCAGTTTATGGGCGGTGGAAGTGTGCTCGATGCTTTTGCAGCAAAGCCAAACTGGAATCTTGTTATGCGCATTCAGATGGCAATGTAAGTGAGCCCAGTTGCTGCTTGTGTGTGTGTGTGTGTGCGTGCATATGTGTGTGTGTGTGTGTGTGTGTGTTTGCATGCCATACCGGCACGAGCCTCTCTGTGTTTTTTATTCACCACGTTTTTGTCTATGCATCGCATAACCATACTCAATCCCGCCCGTGTGTGGCTTTCGCATTCTACAGTGATGCAGCGCGAGGCCTTGCTTATCTCCATTCGAATACGCCTCCGATTGTGAGTAATCAGATGCTCTCTCGCTCTCTCTGTGTCTTTGTCTCTATCTGTTTGTCTCTGTCTCTCTGTCTCTCTCTTTGCCTCATTGTCGAGTCCATGGGCACAGCGCCTAAGACACTGAAGACTTGAATCCTACATCTCTCTCTCTGTCTCTGTCTCTGTCTCTCTGTATCGGTCTCTCTCTGTCTCCCTGTTTCTCTGCATCTGTCTCTGTCTCCTTCTGTCGCTCTGTCTGTCGCTCTCTCTCCGTCTCTCTCCGTCTCTGTCCCTCTCCCTCTCTCTCTGCCTCTTTCTGGCAACCCACTCGTGGTCGAGTGGTTATGCCCTCGCTCTGAATGGGAAGGTACCGGTTCAATCTCCTCCTAGTGTGGCATTGGAAATCAGTGGGATTTTCAATCTCTGTGTTGCAATGATGGGTCAAATTCAGTTCCAAAAAGTTATGATCGCTCCTTGCACGGTCACCTGTTGAAAAGAGCTGCCCCTGTGGCGCCCTGAAGACAGGACAAGCATGGCGATTGTGGGGCAAGATCCCTGACTCACTATGGAGTCGATGGCTGTATAAGCCATGGCATAATAAGGATCAAACTTTTTTCTTTCTCTCTCTCTCTCATGTGGAGTCCATGGCACTGCGCCTGAGACACTGACTTAATCCTACGTCCTCTCTGTCCGAGTGTGTCTCGTGTACCTCTGCGTATCTCCCAACCGATGTTGACGAGGGTCTGAAAGTGGCTTGGACAGAGATGCAGCGTATATCGCATTAATTCTCTTTCCGTGCACACACCGCATTAACCAAACTGTCTCTGTGTGTACTTTGCGTGTGTTTGTTTTTGGTTCCATGCAAACGCCACTCAATATGCAGCTTCACTGCGATTTGAAGACGCCCAATCTTCTTCTCGACCGCAATCTCGTTGTGAAAGTGTCTGACTTTGGTCTGGCGCGGATGAAGTACGCCAACACAAAGATCACCGGGCAGGTGAGATTGTCCCTCTCTGCCCCCGCTCTGCCTCTTTTCATTTCTCTAGTCTATGGGCACAGCGCCCAACGGCATTGACATGCTCTCTTTGTCTGTCTAACTCGCTTTCTCTTGTGAATCTCTGGGATTTGTTTCTAGAACTCGGCATGTGTTTGGTGAACCTAAATCGCTCTGCTAAGCGCCGTCGTCCAGAGTGGACACATTCAATGTATGTTTGCTGATCACCAACAGCCCAAATGTATAATTTACGCAATGGACTTTACAGGTTGGATCGCTCCTGTGGATGGCCCCCGAGATCATGCAGGGCGAGGCACCGACGTACACATGGCATGCCGGTGCGTTTGTTGTCGGCCTCTTTCTCTGTCTATCTTTTGTTCCTTCATTCGCGTACTCAGTGTCGCCCTTGCTCTCTCTCCATCTCTCTCCTCGTGGAGTCCATGGGCACAGCGATATGACACTGAATTGAATCCTACATCTCTCTCTCTCTCTCCTCGTGGAGTCCATGGGCATGTGCCAGCAATACTAGCTGGAGCTCTCTCGCAGTAATTATTCTTTGCAACACAGCTTGCTTATAGCGTGCTCATGTTATAACATTGCCGAACCAATTCCTCAGACGTCTATTCGTATGGCATCATGCTTTCCGAGTTTGTCACCATGGAACGCCCATATGAAGTGTACCGGGAGACTGGAGAAATTACGAGCAACGAGGAGCTGTTCATGAAGATCTGCATGCAGGGTGGGTGCTTCAACGTGGCTGTGTGGTAGAGTGTGTGGTGTTGACCCTTATGTGATGGGATGCACGTGTATTGTTGCATGCCGGTGAACAGAACCTGGGTGTTGCATCGCAGTCTTTTCGCTGTCACTTTTCGCCGCGCATATAACAATAGCCCGCAGGCGCTGTTCTAACCCGCAACACAACAACAACTATATCGTGTATATGCACTCTGTAGATTTTCGACCCAACATGCCCGCCTCATGCCCTCTCAAGCTGTCGCGTCTCACACGCGAGTGTTGGGACTTTCGCCCGACAAATCGCCCCCCTTTTGAGATTATTCTCCATCGTCTGTTAGAAATCAAGGAGGCTGAGGCATCCGGGGCGGCTATCAACGGCGCCAAAGGGGATCATGTTAAAATGTCACGTTCTGCGGCGGCGTCCGTTGCTAATCTCGGCCAGAATGTAAGCCAGACGATGCCAAAGCCCAATCGACTGGGATCGCGGCAGAGTATCAAACGCGACAGCAATCCGGCCATCCGTGACGAAAACTTGAAGTTAGAAGAGATGTGAAGTATTGTCTGCCTTTTGCGTCGCATCCGTCCTATTTGTCGCTCTCTTTCTCCGGTCTGTCGCGTTGTCGCGTGCTGCGTGTTCAATATTCTTGTCAGTCTGTCCGTCTCTGGTTTCCCTGTCTTGAAAATGTGCGCTTCAGTTATATGCTCCCTGCCCTTGCGTCTTCTGTATATACCAGCATCTCGTTGCTGTTTCGATTCACGTATGCCTATTGACTTTTTGTGAATTTCCTGTGTTGTTTTAATATTATTATCAGTGACAGTTTCCTTCATTTTCAATCTTGCCGCATGTTATATCTTATGCCACCGATGAGCCTGTCTGACTGATAGTTTCACTATATCCGGCGTCGCTTGTCGCGCGGCCGGGCGTCATTGAATTGTGTGTTATGCGACGGCTACTAACTCCTTATCAGCAACCGGGATGACACGAAAGGGCGACTGTCACATTTCGGGTAACATGGTTCCCCTTTCGGATCGTTTTCCGAATTGATTTGCTGATGGATGACTTGACGTGTCGGAACGCACGGCGGGCTCTCCGGCGGCGTTCGAAACCATGACCCGACCGGCCAACTGGCATGGTGCGGCGTCTATTACAGTCAGATACGGCTGCATCTAGTCAGTGTTTTGTGAGTGTCGACTGGGCTCTGTCAGTGCTTGATCAGTCCCAGTGAGTGACTCTGGACGCCGACCGTGCTGCGTGCTGGCTGCGGGGGATTGCAGCACTGAATGGTTGGTGATCGCGATCCGGGCCGGCGGCTCTGCCACACGACAGTTGGTCAGTCGGGCTGATCAGTGACACACTCGTCCGGCCACAGTCTGACTGATAGTTTCATTAAATCCCGCGTCGCTTCTTCAAATTGCGTGCTGCCATGAGCAAAGTTCAATAACACCGCCGTGCCCGCAGTTCGGCTTGATGACTTTTTTCTTTTCACCCTCAAGAGTGCATGTACAGCATGCTCCGTCTCACAAATATCGGCAGAGTGAAACAGAAATACAAAAGCAAGGTATTAAAAGGCACGCATGACGCATGACATTGAATAGCACCAAAACAACCTTGGGATAAACAACGTAACAATGCCACGAACACAACAATAGGAGTGACAAAAGACAAGTCTGGTGCGCCCCCAAATTATAAACAATCAAAAACGTAAGGTTGGTATGCGCAAGAGAGCGAACAATGGCAAAGAACGAAGCGAAGAGCGCGCGCCATGAAAAAGTTCCGACAAACTTTGCAATGACAGCAATATAGGAGCATAGAGCGCTCAATACCCCATTACTTGGGCTTCTGATCGAGATGAGAGCCTCCGACAAATGTAAAGTTTTCAAACTTGACAGGCTCTGCGCTCTTCCTCAACTGGCTCGGCTCCGAGGGCGTCAGAGTCGGATTCTCATTGGTAAAGTCAGTGTCAAAGTTTGACACATCCGTCTGACTCTGGATGCGCGGCTGGAAGGGGGGCTCAACTTTGCGCGCCATAACCGCGCTCCAGTCGACGGGAACGAAAAACGGGTGTTCCATAATCTCCTCGCCATCGCGCTTGCCGCCGCCAAGGCGCTTCTTGGCGTCCTTGTTGAGGAGCCCCTGGAGAACGCCCACAGCCTCCTTGCTGAGGTGCGCGGGAAACTTGATGTCTTCCTTGAGGATGAGCTCAAACAAAATATCGTGATTGCGGTTGTAAAAAGGAAGGTGGCCGCACATCATCTCGTACATGACCACGCCGAGTCCCCACCAGTCGACCGCACGGCCGTAGTCGTTGTCTTCGAGAACCTGCCCAAAAGCAAAACAAATCAAACCAATAAATGTGCGAACTTGCTTTCCGCCAGCTTCAGAACGAATATTTGGCACCTAGCTCCTCATCCTACTCAACCAGTAACCGCACTCTTGTACAACAACTGACATGAGGAACAGTGTCAAAGTGAATGGGCCTGTTCCTTTGCATCCATTCGACACTACAGAAAGCGGACGACAGAAATCCACACAGGTACTTGCAGCCACAAAGGGCGGTCACACAAACAGTTGCAACCCACAGCCACGGCCACAGAAATAGTACACAATATAAATAGTGGTGGCATGCCAAGGGGAGCCACACGCACACACCTCAGGAGCGAGATACTCGGGAGTTCCGCAAAACGTCTTTGTCGTCGAGCCGTACTGCACGCCCTCTTTGCAGAGTCCGAAATCAGTAATCTTAATGTGCCCGTCCTTGTCGATGAGAAGATTTTCAAGCTACAGAGGGGAAGAGGGGGGGGGGGGGGGTTAAA
>CALSCR010004019.1:0-15848 GCA_943704495.1 Pigoraptor chileana | reverse complement strand
CACTCGCACAGAGTCATGGAATCTGCCGTTTGAGCTGGTTGGCGTGCGGGTGGCGTGCGGGTGTGCTGTGATTGGCTGCGTGTGCGCACCCCACAGCCAATCAGCGTGCACGCCGTGGCCACAAAAATGAGTGACACCGGTGCGTCACTGGGATGTCATCTTGAACGTCCCATGACACAAACGCACCAACTCACACCAGTTGCGCAGCACTGAGCAGACTGAAAGAACGAGACCCCTTCACCTCCGTTGGCGTCATCACGCTCTTCCGTTCCACTCTGCTTCCCTGACACGTCGAGATGCCGGCTGGACTCCTGTTTCGTGCGCGCGCCGCGCGGGCAGGCACACTGGGAGTGCGGGCGCGGGCTGCGCATGCACGCACGCTGATGACCGACGGCCCCATCGACCGGTCGCTGGCACACGTGCGCGGTTCCCGAGTGCATCCGCGGCTGCTGACCGGAACGATTGGCTCTGCATTCGACGCTGTTGTCGCCGACCACAGCGTCGAACGTGCGCTAGTGTCGGTGCACCAGGGGGTGTGGTGGACCTACGGCGAGCTCAAGGTGCGTTTGTGCTCTGCTCCCTCACGCTGTCCGTGTTGGCCATGCGTCATGTGCTCCCGTTCGTTTTGTGTCCCGCCTACACTTATGCACCCCTTGTCCATACACACCGAACTTGCTGCGGCATAGTACAATGCCGAGCTGCTTGCGTCAGGCCTCGCTCGCATGGGATACACACGCGGCGACCGCCTCGGTGTGTGGCTCCCGAACACGCACGAGTATGTCCTGTGTCAGCTTGCATGCGCAAAGCTTGGCGTCGTACTTGTCACGGTCAACCCAGCTTACCGCGCGCCCGAGCTGGAGCATGCGCTGAATCTCGTGGGTTGCAAGGGGCTCGTGCTTAAGCCGCGTATCAAGACCTCGGACTACGCCTCGATCTTGTCGACGCTCATACCCAACCTGGATTCGCTGCGGGCCACGCACCTTGCTGCGGCGCGCGTGCCCTCCCTGCGACACGTGTTTGTGACGGGCAGTGAGACTGTCGCCGGCACGATTGCGTTTGATTCTGTGCTGGCGGGCAGTGTAGATCCGGCGTTGGCTGCGTCGGGGGCGCGTCTCAGCCCTTCCGATGTGGTGAATGTGCAGTTTACGAGCGGCACAACGGGGCTTCCCAAGGGCGCGGCGCTGACCCACTCAAACATACTCAACAACGGCTACATGACGGGGCAGCGGATGGGCCTGCGTGCGGGTGACGCGGTGTGCATTCCCGTGCCTCTCTACCACTGTCTTGGGCTCGTTTTGGGGAATCTTGCCGCCATGACAAATGCGAGTGGGTTTTGCAATCGGTGACCATGAGTGTGACTCTGCCTTCTTTGTATGTGGCGTGTGCGCGAGTGATTGTGTCGTTGTGTGACTTGTTGCAGTGTGTTTTATCGCCCATGCTGTGCAGCAACTAATTGATTGCACCCCCTTCACTGCCTTGCCCAGGCACAATGGTGTATCCAAGCGAAATATTCGACGCCGCCGCCGTTCTCTCCGCACTCAAGAAGGAGCGCTGCACAGCGGTGCTTGGCGTCCCGACCATGTTCCACGCCCTCGTCGCGCATCCGTCGTTTGTTCGCAGGGGCTATCCCTCGCTGCGCACGGGTATCATGGCCGGCAGCGCGTGCCCCGCAGACCTCATGGCGCGAGTGATTGAAGAAATGGGCGCATCAGAGCTCACGATATGCTACGGAATGACAGAGACGAGCCCCGTCTCTTTCCAGACACAGCCCACCGACAACCGTGCGCTTCGGTGCGAGACGGTGGGCACAATCCACCCACACGTCGAGTGCAAGATCGTGGACCGCGCGACGGGCGCCACCGTCCGCCGCGGGGAAGTAGGCGAGCTATACACGCGCGGCTACGGTGTGATGCGTGGGTACTGGAACATGCCCGAGCAGACCGCAGAGAGCATTGTGGACGGGTGGATGCGCACGGGTGACCTCGCGTCGATCGATGACACGGAGGCCGGGCACTGCCGCATTGTCGGTCGGTCCAAGGACATGATCATCCGGGGCGGGGAGAATATATTCCCCAGGGAGATTGAGACAGTGCTTGCGCGCCACGGCCGAGTGCGCGATGTGGCCGTTGTGGGTGTGCCAGATGAAAAGTACGGAGAGCAAGTGTGTGCGTGGGTTCACATGGACGGCGTTGAGGGCGACGAACCCCACGTGCTTGCGGCCGCACGGGAGGATGTTTCTCGCTTCTGCAAGGAGCAAATGGCCCACTACAAGGTGCGCTTCCACACTTGCATCATCATCGTCCAGCTTAGTGGATGTTGTTGCTAACTCTTGTTGTGTGGCCACCATCCATGAGTCCATGCACAAGCCCAATCACTGAACCCTGCTTGCGTCCATTCGCACATGCAGGTTCCGCGCTACATTGTAATCAACGAGCCGTTTCCCATGACTGTCACTGGGAAAGTGCAGAAGTTCAAAATGCGCGACCGCAGTGTGGAATTGCTGCAGGGGAAGCACCGCCACGACCACTCGACCTCCCATCCGCACACGGCACACGGACACACACATCACACACATCACATGCACACGCACGAAACAAAACGATAAGGAACGCAAACCTACATACAGCTCAACTTGCAGCCACTCGTTTGCGCTATCAAAGCGGTTGTAAATAAGAATGCCACAGGTTTTCACCAAAAAAAACATTTGATCAATTCATTTACAGCGCAATTTGAACAAACACAACACCAAACTCTGCGTTAAGCCGCAACAAACAGGCAGGCGAGCAGACGACAACGGCGGGCATGGCGGGTGCGCGGTGAAAGCAGGAAATGAGTGTGTGTGTGTGCATGCGGGATCGAGAGTTTACTTGTCGGCGTCCTCGTTGGCCTTTTGCGACTCGAGTTGTTGCCGCTGTGCCTCGGCGGCGGCGGCGGCGGCGGCAGGATCCACCGGCTTCTCTGTTGCGTGCGCGTTGAGCAGCTTCTCCATTTTGGCAAACTCGTCGTCGGGAGACACACGGGGCTCCTGTAAGAGAAATGTTGCCCAAACCGTAGGTAAGTCACACATCGATTTCCCGTGCCCGATTTACAAGCATCATTGAATGAGAAAAAAGGACAAAACAAAAAGTAGAGAGTAGGATTCAAGTCAGTGTCATAGGCGCTGTGCCCATGGACTCCACAAACAAAAAGTAGAGAGAAAACGAGGTCAAAGCCACGTGCGCACCTTGAGGGCCTTGCGGAGGTTGGGAGACAGCTTGAGTGCTGTCACGCCACCGCGGTCGTCGCCCACAATGAGGATGGGAAAGTGCGGATTGAATGCAATGTGGGTGAGCTTCGCCTTGCGCACCACCTGCTGTTCGCAGAGGGGCTCGTGCTTGTTCTCATTGAGGTCGTAAATGTGAAGCTGCGATGGCACCGATGAGCAACAGAGGCGGCGTAGATCAGCAACGGCAACGGAACGAGCGCCCAGGCAAAACAGCACGTGTCATGCAACGCTCATGCCACTCAAAGAAAGACCCGTTGGCCATGTGTATAAACGCACCTTTCCATCGCTCGTGGCGGCGGCGAAGACTGTCGATGAGTATGGCGCCCACGCGGCATCCCCGACGGCGTTGTTGAGGTCGAACGAGAGGATTGGAGTGGCGTGCGTGTGGTCCCACACCTTGACGGTCCAGTCGGCACTGCACGAGATGAACACGCGCGAGTGGAAGTGGTTCCACTTGACAGAGTACACGGACATTTGGTGCGCCTGCAAATGTATTGTGGGGAGCGTCATCAGTGTCACAAGTGTTCGGGGGGTCACTCCACGCTCAACACCAAACAAACACAAATGTAAAAGCAAAGAGCAGCGAGCACATTATCCGTATATACATACATATATACCCGTATATGTATATACCCGCCAATCCACTAACACAGGAGACAATGCACACTAATGCGCCACCCACATTGTATGAGTCGAGGTACTGGCTGCTGTAGTCCTTCGAGCACTTGCGGATCTTCCCCTCCTCCGTGCCCACAATAAACAGATGGTCGTTGGCCCGGTTGAAGTCAAAGCACGTGCCGCACCCAAGGCCGAATATGCCGGCGTCCTCAGCAAGGCCCTTCTCCGTTGTTGACACGCCGGCGTCCACTCGCGACGGTGCAGCCGCTACCGTCTCCACGCCCTCCGCGCCCTCCTCAGCCCCATCCTTAGACGACCCATGCTCAAGCCGCAGCTCAATCACGTCCTGCATGGTGAACATCACGTGCGCGAATTCACGTATCCAATAACACATGAGTGCACTGTGTGTAATTGCATTCCGAGCACAACAAACACACAATGCCTTCACTCACGTTGTGGTGGAGCTCGTTCTTAACAAGTGTCCACGAGGTCACCCGTCCGTCGGACGACACCGAATAAAAGTTGAGGTTCTTGTCAATATCATCTTCTTGCCAGCACACCTGCGGATGTTACGTGCACTGGTGGTGAGCAGTCGGTCTTCTCATGCAAGCGCTTTACAGACCCACAGAACGCACACACAAACACACACACACACACACACACACACATATATACATACATGCACGCACACACATCACAAAGCATGATGCCCACCTGCCACACGGGATCTGTGTGCTTCCCAGTCTTTGCCGTGGATTGGTACATCGGCTTGGTGGTCTTCTCCTGGACATTGTAGATTGCAACCGATCCGTCGTACAGGCCGACCGCAAGCAAGGACGGGTGCTGTGAGGCGAACAAATAATATCAGCCGTGTGAGACAATCCATCCCATATCACCGCGGAACAGTCCGCTCCAACAAGAACGGCGGCATAAATGCAAGTGGCATCCGGGTAAAACGTACACACGCAACACACACACGCACGCACCTGGCGGTTGAAGTCGAGGCACATGACACCCGACTCTGTGTTGAAGACATACTCGGGATACGAGGGGTTTTTGAGGGTGAACGCGCAGATCATGCCCGGTCCCTGCTTGCTGAAGTCGTACGATCCGTAGCCAACGGCAAAGAAGTCGTGGTATTGGGGGTTCCAGCAGAGGGACGTCACTGCCTTGCGCTTAGCCTTGTCGTACACAAACTTCCACAGGGGAAGGAGCGTGCCTGCAGACACACAACCATTACCGATTTTTTGTGTTTAGTTTACGAAGAAGTGTGAGAAGACCGTGACGAACCCACTAAAACCAGCAACTACCATACCGCAACAGCTGATAAACGTACTCGAGACAATTGCAGTGTGCGTGGCATGTCCCTGTTGCAGGCACGACACACAAAGCAGACCCGGCATGCAACACCCACCCTCGCTGTCCCTAAACTCATCCGACTGGTCCTCCCAGTACTTGAAGTCCTGTGAAATGTCGTCGAATGTGTTTTGGTTGACCATCCGCTCAATGATCTTTGCGGAGCGCACCATGGCCCCAGAGTGGACCACATCTTCCGTCTGCGTCTCGACCTGTGTAAGCTTCTTCTTCTTCTCGTCCTCCTTCATGCCCGGCCCCTTTGGCACCGCTGCCGCCTTCTTATCCTTCAGCTGCGCCTGCCGCTGCTGATCCTCCGCATATGCATCGTGTATCTCCCACTGATTCACAGTTGCGCTAAAGTTTGCGCGTGGCGGGGGCTCCGTCGATGTCGCGCGATCCCTCTGCGGGTTGTTGAATGTCTGGCACGCACGCTCGCTAAAGTTGAACTGGTTGCGCAGGACATGCTCCTTGCGCTGTCCAGACGACGCGAGGACGTCGCCGCCGCCCGCATGCGCCCCCTCCCCGTCGGCGTCGGCTGCGTCGTCGTCCGCAGGCGCGCCGCCCTCGACGGCAACCTCCTGCAGACCCACCGCAGCCACGCCGTTGGCAGCGAGCTGGCGCTTGGCCTCGTCACTGCCCCTGTGCAGCATATACCCCTCCAGCTCAAAGTGGATTGCCGTCTGATCGACAGCGGGCGCAAGCTTGTACGACTGCTCCTTGTGGCTGAATCGCACAATGTTCTGCGCAGCGTGCGGGTTGTTGGCGCTCAGGATGCGCGTAAAGTCCTCCTTCAGCTGCTCCTCCGTCAAGTCAAGCTGATCCTCGGGCTTCAGCAGTGTCTTGGGCTGCGCGTGCAATCGTGTGTGTTTGTGTGTATGTGTGTGTGTGTGTGTGTGGGTTTATGAGGAATCCAATGAGCATAGAATTCAACTACACACACGAGAGAACGACTTCCCCACAGACAGTGGAAGCCAGTAGGCCGATTCAGGTGGGGCGTTCGAAAGTAGTAATGGACGGCAGTATGCGCACCTGCAGCCATTGGTCATCAAAAGCATCGTCACCGAGTGCATCCGCCCTCTCATCGTCTTCAGGTGCTGTCCCAAAACTGGCACGGGACGCACGATTTTTATCATCTTTCACTGACGCAAGAGTCGACTTTTTCGTGATGTTCGACTTTGATGCGGCCGCCGCCTGAGATGAGCACAATTAAGAACCACAGTATGTCAATAAAATGAGCCCAGAAGATCGAATCACCATGCATGTCAACAAAGTAAGCACATTCGTCGCGCCCACTAATGCCATATCTGCCAAGCGCGCTTGCCAACTGACTCTGATGCGACACGAGAATTCAACTCAAATGGAAGGACCAAATGGTTGGACCAAATGGTTGGACCAAATGGATTTGGACCAAATGGAATTGGACCACAGGAATTCAAATGCGCAACTCACAGGCACCAGTTTGGCCTTTGGCTTGTTTGTGAGCGGCATTGTAATCACTTGCGCCCGACTGCCTCAAACAGAGTCCCCCCTCGCGCCCGTCAATGTGCTGCGTGACTATGCGGTGCTCGAGAGATTAATGCGAGCAGGACTTAATTAATCAAGACGTATACACCAAGGTCAACCAAAGCATTTCGTCTCTTCAAATGTGCAGGGTAATCGCCCTCGATGCAACAGGTATGCGGGGTTGTGTGTGCGTGTTGCGGGCGACCGAGTTGAAGAGAGGACGGGCACTCGCCCCTAGCAACCGTCGCTACGGAGTAACCCGGGATTATCTCTCGGAATCTCCGTTTGTTCGGAAAGAATCGCACAAAATCGGAATCGTAAAATTAAACTTTAATTATTACGAGATCTCGGCTATTGGGATCTTTCCGGTCGGATCAGTTGGGCGACGACACAAAGGATGCATCTATTACTGCTGCAATCATCAAACTGTAAACACAAAATACGTGCTTGTCATATACTGGCTGTGCGGGCAGCGCTTTCAACACCTGTGCCATATCTGTTTCCTGTCTGCACAACACGCATCACTGATGCCACTTTGCCTTTGCTGCACGTTACTGCCCTCTTCTTTCTCTAAAGTCCACTGACGAAGCGACAGGCACACATTCTTGGGATATGCCGTGCACATCATCACAGCGGAGGCCTGCTAGGAAGGAGTGAGCTACAACAACAGCGACAGACATCGGCAGAGGCAGCGTGGAGGGAACGCGATGGGGAGCACTTTTGGGCGGCCCGTGACCTCGCGTGCCAAGCGCACAGCCGCTGACGCCGGCTTGGACGACAGTTCGGAAGGCGCTGCCGACGACGGTGACGGATGGGACGCCCCCGCCGGTCACGTGAGGCAACGGCTGCGCACGACGAGTGCCTATATACACCAGACGCTGTTTGTCAACGGCGAGGGGAGCGATGTCACTGTTTGTGCGCTGAGTGGGTTAATCTCCTGTCCCTGCTGATTGTGTTGACCTCATTTGTGCGTTTGCGTGTGTTTAGCCTGCTTGCATTGGCATGCTGTGTGTGCGCGCCGCCCTGGATAGCGGATGCAGCACGTAGCCCGTGAGGCCGTGAACCTCCCTTTTCTTTTGTGCGCTCACTCCCTTTCATTCCGTTTGATGCACTGCATCAGATCACGAATGGCGTTTGCACAAGGTTTATCTGAAGCAGGCTGGCTATTTTGGCTCACTTTTCTCGGGACGATGGCGAGAAACCGACGACAGGACTGTCAACGTGGAGGTGCTGGACTCAAATGTGGACAAGTCAGGTGAGTGTGCGATTGTCGTATCCCTCAATCTTGTTTGGGACGGCTGCATTACTGAGGCTGGACTGTGGGAACTATCGTCACGTGTGCAAGTACTTGCTTTGTGTGGGGCCTTCATCGAGTTTCTTCACAGAATTACAACTGAGAAAACCGGCGAAAAATAAAGCCCCAACCGCTAATCCCGTCCGCATTCCCCCTTCAGCTCTTTCGGCTGCGTTTGAATCGCTTTATTGCGACGACATATCGCTTTCGCTGTCGAATATTGTGGGCGTTCTGGCAGCGGCCACGCTCCTCCAAATCGATGGCCTTGTGCAGTTGTGCGCGGCGCAGATGGCCGCGTGCATGTGTGCGGGGACAGTGTCGTCGTTCTACGAGGCCGGCCTCGCGTACGGCCGCGATGACGTTGTGGATGCCGCCGTCACGTGGCTGGAGCGGCACTTGTGCACAAACATGCCCAGCGACGCACTTCGTGACATTGGCACCGACCTCATGGCGCTTGTCGTGCGATCGCCGCGCCTGCTTGTCATCCACGTCGAGTTGGATGTGTATGTTGTGTTGCGGCGGTGGCTCTACCTCCGTGTGTGCCCCGCCGCAGTTTTGCAGCGCGGGAGGAATGTCGTGGGTGACTCGGCGGCGTTCTTCCGCGGGCGCCCTGCGGGCGGTGTGAGCGGTGCGGGCGACGGCAGATCCACGGCCACAGCCGCGCCCGCCTTTCTTGACACGGAGGAAGGGCGGCCGTATCTGGCGGCGTTTCGCTCCCTACGAATGGCGCACATGGTCAACGACCACCGCAACATCGACGTCATTGCAAGAGACAACGTCATACCCCCGTCATGGCTGGATGCCTCGTACCGGTCGCTGTGGCTGCTCATGCTGCGCGGCGGGTGGGACACGAGTGCGGCACGTGACGACTTTTCGCGCGAGGGCCTTCGGTGCGGGCGCATGCTGCTGGGTGACGCACAGCTGACGTGGCGGTGGATGGGATTTTCGTACGGATTCGACGTCCTTGTGACGTACCACAGCGCGAGCCGGATGATTACGCTGCGGCGCAACACGAAGGCGCTGCACGGGGCATCGCCGACCACCGTCTGCCTGCAGCCCCGGAGGAAACTCATATACCGCGTGTCCGTCGGTGCGCTCGATGCCAGCGAGCTGGTCGATGCCGACCACGCGCCCCCTGCGCCGCCCGCCAGCACGCCTCCCACCACTAACATCAGTAGCAACACTTCCACCACCAACAATAGCAACTACAACAACCCTCTGACACCCACGCGCACACCGGGGGGGCTTCTGTCCCCGAATCACGCCGCATCACCGCAACTCTCGTCGCACGCGTCGGGTGGGAGCGTGGAGACGGGGACCGTCGGTGAGCCGCTGTCGTACTTCAAGTGCACGGACGTGTGCGAGCAGCAGTTTTCGCTGAATGAGGAGGTCGTGGCCATAACGGTCGACGCCGACGCCGTGTTTCCGCTCTACGTCAGCCTCACTATGATGTTTCCCCGCAATCCGGCCTGAGTGCCTGTCTAGGCGCTGGGAGGCGGCACCAACGCAACGCGCCGCCCGCTGCACTGTCACTGCATGTATTCTATCTTTGTAATTTTATGTCGCTTCTCATCCACCTCTCTCTCCCCTTGTACATACAATGAACCCCCGCCACTCTAACTCCATTGGAATTCAAGTGGAATCCACCATCGAAAGTACGCGTTTTGTTTCATTTGCGGACAGTGCAGCGCTGACCTGAAGTCCGGACAGTCTAGTAGGTCGCCCCCCCAGCCCCTCACTTTGCGCCGCGCATCGCCTCAATCCGGCCGAGTATCTCATCAAATGTCGGACGCTCTGATGGCGTCACAAGCACGCACTGCCGCGCGAGTGCGACGAATTCGGCGGGCGTGTCATCGGGGATGGTGGGTCGCACGCCCTGCATGACGGCGGCAACAGCGGCGACTGACTCGTGCACGTTCATTTGTGCCATAAAGTCACGATAGGGATACGACCGGGAGGCGATCTCCGACAGCACAATCCCTGCAAGTAAAGGAGAGGGGGTGGTTAGCCTCGCGAGACGGGGCACAAAAACACAGTATAGGCAATTATTGCCCATTTCTAGCGTGTGTGTGTGTGTGTGTGTGTGCATGTATGTATGTATGTATGTGTGTGTGTGTGTGTGTGTGCATGTATGTATGTATGTATGTGTGTGTGTGTGTGGTCAGCATCCAACGCTGTCTGAGTGTCACGCAGCTGAGGCGAGCCAAAATATAGACGCACCGTAACTGTAGACATCGCACAGTTCGTTGAATGGGCTCGTCATGCCGAGTATTTCAGGTGCCTTTTGATTGCGGATTGCCACAAAGTAAGGCGTCAGACGACAAGGATTAACAAAAGTGGGTTAGGTTGGGACACCGATAAATATCCGAAACCGACAGAAACCGAAACGTACATTGCGGCGATTGTCACCGGTACACATTCAAACACAACCCGACAGAAGTCCGCAGGCTCAGCAGAACCCTCCAGTGAATGTTGCCATCAAGCAATACCGCATGCACATGCACATACCATAGCACACACCACATACAGCACACACACCACACACAACACACACAACACACACAACACACACAACACACAACACACAACATACAGCACACACACACCACACACACACACACACACACACACACACACACACACACACACAACACACGCAACACCAACACGCACCATCCACAGGACAGAGCCCACGACGCCGTCGTGGTTGGCCTTCCCTTGGCGCTGTTTCATTTGTGAAAGGCCGAAGTCTGCGATCCAAGCGACAGATCATTCAGATCATCTTAGGGTCAAACAGCAACACTAACGGCGACATGCAGTGCCTCCGGTGGTGGTCACGTGAAAGCACAAGAACAACATGCACACAACAACAAAACAAATATCCTCTGCTCACCAGCGACCTTGATCTTGCGGTGCTCATCCATCAGCAGATTGGGCGACTTGAGATCCCTTTGTGGTTAGAATATTGACGTTCACGCGAACGTGTCAAAAGGCAACTGGACACCCACATGACAGGTGCACATACATACGCACAAGCAAGGCACAGCGCCTACCTGTGCAAGATCGGAGGGCTGGCGCGGTGCAGATAGAGCATGCCCTTAGCCGTGTCTGTGGCGGCACTGAGGCGCTCCTCCCACGCGAACGGCGCATTGGATGAATACCACTCGTAGAGTGTTCCCCCCGAGAGATATTCCATGACGAGAAATTGGTTGTCACCGGCAAGGCACGCCCCCTGCAGCAGACACGCACCACGTTAGGGTGAATGGGTGAATGGTGAATGGGTGAATGGATAGACGTGAGCGGGCGAAAGTACGGCCAAGTGCACATATATGAATGCGTTTGTAAACCGTGAACAGCAGATTGCAAACCGCGACACACGATAAGCGGCTGTCGCACCATAAAGAGGACAATGTTCGGGTGTCTCAGCGCACACATTGTGCGGATTTCGTCGACAAAAGAGCGCCGGGCATCGTCCTGCAATTGCGCCTGAATGGTCTTCTGGCGAAGTATGGCCGATCCAAACGACGACAGTCGCTTTCGCAGGCGCGTTGCTGCGTCGCGGAAAATGCGCAATGCGAGATGAGTAGGCAATAGGAAGTAGGGGGGGGAATTAGACTAAAGAAAGGGGCCACAACCGCACATCACACAGCGACCACACTCGGATGTGCGAGTGAGCACAAGCAACGCAAAGCGCAGCGTGCACGTTGCCGCAGCGGCAGCGATTACGTGAGAGCCCCGCCCACCAAGCAAACTGCTGCCGCGAGCCTTCTTGCTGTCTGCCCACATGGCCTCCTCTTCGCTGTTACCGCCGACCTTGACCTTGAGCTTCTTGATGGCGACCTGCGAGCCGCGCATCACCCCAAGACACACCTGTGTGTGCAGTGCAATGCAGTATGTCAGCATGTGCTCACAAAACATGCACACACATACCACAACCACCACCCCCACGCACCACCACCCCCGATAGTATCCAGCTGTTGCATGCATATCGATGTCGTTTTGACTGAGTGGAAAAGTAACGACCACAAGCAACACCTTACCTCTCCAAAGCTCCCCTGAGTCATCACCGAGATCAATGGCAGCAACGCGTGTAAGGTTATTCCAAAGCGTGCGCAGAGAGGCAGGAGCAAGCCGGCGAGCGTGGAGGTGCGAGAACGAGGATAAAGTGGATTCATTTGTCGGAAGCAGGATTGGTTAGATTTTAAAAACACGCGTTCTGGGCAAGCCGCCCAGTAGAGCGCACACGTGACCAATGTAATGCATACGCACAACACACACACGCACCTGTCCAACCACAGCGCCGAACTCGACGTCGTCGGGGGATATCCGCCACCTGAACGCCTCCTTCTCGAGATTCGCGTGACGCCGGTGCATCAGCACAAACACGGCCAAGGCGAGAGTAACAAGACCAACGGGCACGGCAATTGCAACGGGGAGGAGGTTTGTGGAGGACCTCGACTCTGCATGCGGAATCGGTGGGTTGTGCAAATGGGTTAAAACACATTCACATTCACACAATATGCAAACAGTAACATACACAGAGACACACATGCACACACGCCACACAAGCATACACACGCACACAGTAACACACCTGTCGGAAGCACTTCATCAACCGTAAGCACAAAGGACGCTGGGCACGCCACGCCCGAGTTGCGCACCGCAATGAGCTGCGGCTCAAGTGGCGCAGCACCAGTGGCGCGCACCATGACACGTGACTGGCGGGCAGACACAACCCCGGCTGTGACGGTCGCATTGGCCGCGATGTCAAACAGTGACTGCGCAATAATGGTGAGGTTACCGCCAACTGGAGGCAGGGTAACCGTCGAGAGGGGCGTCGTCACGAGTGCCGCAGTGAACTTTCTTTGCACGACATCAACGGCTGCGGAGTTGGCGAGGGACGAGGGACGAGACAATCAGTATGGTTGTTGCCCATTCAAAACGTGTGCTACATGGGTGCTCTGCTTCCTTGCGCCAAAACAACATCACAAAACACGCGTGCACACAAGACAACCCGGCAGACAACTCCACTCCTCAACGGCATAGATCCCCACCGCTGTCCACAGACATGGCAAGCGTGAGGGCTAACGGCGACGGATTCGCGCTGAAGAAAAGTGTGCTTCCGCAGGCGACGGTTCCCGTTGTGCGACCGACAGAGAGAGCCTTGGGGGCAATGTGGTTGCATGCACTGCCGTCGTAGCCATCGAGGCACGTGCAGACACCCCTGTGATTGGACATCCCGATGAGTGTGAAAAGGAGAATGTTGGGCGCTGGACAGCGTCAGTCACTTGAAATTTGTTGTCGATTCCAATGGTGCGATATCATTGCTCTTGGACTCCACAAGAGGAAATAAACACAGGGGGAAGTAGACGAGGCAGATCCTCCATCTCCACTATTCCGCAGTTTCTGGCGTCGTCATTAACCAATGTGAGTGGCCTCATATTGTATACGCACAAGTACGCACTACAAACAAATCGTACACACACACGGGAAGAACAAACAACAACAACAACAACAATAACAACGAGCAGCAGCAGCAGCAGCAGCAGCAGCAGCAACCGACACTTACGAGTTGCGGTCGCAGTTCCCGTTTGCGGAACAATCGAGTGGGCACGTGCCATCGATGGGCGCCACGGTCCCGTTGGTCGGCCACTGCACCGCGGACACGAGTGTCACAACACCCATCGCGGGATCGTATATGCCCACCCGCCGAAATATGTCCTGGAGGTTGATGATTTCATACTGCGCCGACGTGCGGTCACCGTTTGCATCGAACGCAATGCGTCCGCTCGTCCCGTTGAACGCCGTCGCGAGCAGCGCCTTCTTCACCTCGGCGCCGTTGTATGGGCTGAGCCCCGCCGCCGTCACATTGTGCAGCGCGTGCGCAAGGGCGACCACCGCATCGAAGGACGCCGGCGTGTAGAAGTTCATTGTGCTGCGATCGTTGTCGGCGTCAAAGTACGCTGCGTTCGACAGCGATGCCCACAGCGCCACAAAGCTGTTGTACAGGGCGCCGTACCCGGGCACCGTGCGCACCGCAAGCATGCCGGCCATCGCCGTCTTCATTGCGGGGAGGATGTTGTTGGACGGGTCCTTGTAGATTGCATCAGAGGCCGACGCGTCCGCGGACACCCACACGTGCCGAGGCGACGTCAGACCGGCGGCGATGGCCTGCGTGAAGAGCGCCTGGAGGTCCGACCGCAGCGACACTGCAATGACGATGATGCGTACGCTCTTTGCGGCAAGTGACGCGGCGACGGCCTTGTGGTTTGCGCCAATCAGGGGCTCCCGTGCAGCCACCGTCACATTCGCTGTTTTGGCGGCGTTGATTATCTGTGTGGCGACGCCGTTGCCGTAGTCGTCGCCAGAAGTGATGATCCCAATGCTGTGTATGTGAGCGATTGAGAGTGTGGAGTGAGTATACCGTCGAGTGCAAGAATCAGCCGGCGTGCGTGTGTTGTGGGGGGGAGGGGAATTGCGTAGGCACAGTGAAGAGGAAGCGGTTAAAACGGATGGTCACAAACCAACACACAGCGCAAAAGTATTGCAGTCAGTGATGACCACTGATGTCTACTATGTCAGACGCACACAACCACAAAACAACGCGCACTCAGCCGCGCACGCATACGCACCTTTTCCATCCGAATGCGAGGCACAGTTTGATGATGATGTCGCCCTGCAGTGCATCCGACGCCGCGGTCCTTGCAAAAAACGGATAGAGCGTCTTGTCGGCGAGCGTCACGGCCGTCGCACTGCTCGACACCTGCATGATGCTCTGTATGCGCATGAGCAATTGCACCGTCGCCGTGCTAGCCGAGCACGCGTCGCCCACAACGGCCGCAACGCCGCAGTTGGCCTGGAACAGCGCCGACTTCAGCGCCAGGTCGGAGGCGCACTGCGTGTCGTTCAGCACTGCATCCAGGCGAATGTTGGGCAGGAGACTGTCCCACCACCCGTCTGCACATGTGTCACGTGCAATGGGCGTCGGTTTTGTCACGTGCGTGCGTCAGGAATGCAAACGCGCGTGCACACACACACACACATCCACACACGCACACACACACACCGACGCACACACACCGACGCACACACCGACGCACGACAGCATCGTCTACATGTAATCCAAAAACTAACAAAGCGTGTCAACGCTGCAATGCCGTCCGTCTGAAAAAAGGAAACACTCGATCAGACGCATCTGTCGCCGCACATATGACAGGCAGCCTGCGGGGGACTGCGGCACGTGTCACGCGTGTGTCGCGACTGAACACACGGGAGCAGCAGATAATACACACCGGTTTTGTTGTTTATCATGTCGATCGCCAGCTGCGCACCGGCAGCGCGCTCCGTCGTACTTTTAAACTGCAGTCGCACACGGAATAATAAAGAAGAGCACGGGGATAGAAAGATGGAGTCAATTCAAAGTTAATTCAATTCCAGTCAATGGATGAGGTGGGCAAAGGGCAAAGGGCAATCCCATTGCCCACACGCACAATGACTAGGGAAACAGGCTCAAAGATCTGAAATAAATGCCGACCGTGCATTAACAGGCTGACACACGTGGATGCAACCACACTGCAAATTACACTGAAGTGGGCCAACTACACATGACCCTACACATGACATGACTGCAGCAACGGACTGGCGCTCACTGCGGTCATGTCAGAGTGCAGTGGGAGGGCAGGAGTGGGAGTGCAGGAGTGGGAGTGCAGGAGTGGGAGTGCAGGAGTGGGAGTGCAGGAGTGGGAGTGCAGGAGTGGGAGTGCAGGAGTGGGAGTGCAGGAGTGGGAGTGCAGGAGTGGGAGTGCAGGAGTG
>CALSCR010004016.1:0-16517 GCA_943704495.1 Pigoraptor chileana | reverse complement strand
CCCCCCCCCCCCCCTCTCAAAAAAAAATCCAAAAAAACAAACAATACAATAGCGCTTTGATGCGTGCAAGATTTGCGGTGGAAACGGCACATCATGCGTCGGCTGCGACAACATTGCCGGGTCAAACCGGCGGGTGGACCAGTGCGGCGTGTGCGGCGGCGAGGATAAGTGCCTCGGCTGCGACAAGGTGCCTTTCAGCCGCGCCGTCGTCGACGACTGTGGCGTCTGCAACGGCAACAACACCGCCAAGGACTGTGCGGGCACGTGCTTTGGCACGGCGGCACGTGACGACTGTGGCGTGTGCTCTGGCGGTCGCACCGGACGCGTTCCAAATGCCCGCAAAGATTGCAATAATGTGTGCTTTGGACCCGCCAAAGTCGACAACTGCGGTGACTGCGCCGTCCCTAACAACACGGCTGAATGGAACAAGAGGCTGGATTGCGCGGGGGTCTGCGACGGCGATTCGAAGCGGGTGCGTTGTTTTGTGTGTCTGCTCACGTGCTGCTTTGTGTGTCTTGCCCTTTGTTCTGTTGCAGTCACGTGTGGAGAGTCAGATATAATTGCATACACACACACATATATATATACACACACACACACACACATACACTCAATGGGATTTTATACAACTGGTCTCACAAACAACAACACCTGTCACTGCGCCCACCACTGTGCCCGTGTAGGACCGGTGCGGGCTGTGCGTTGTGCCTGGAATTGTGCCGCGGTGGATCGACTGCAACGGCGACTGCTTCGGGCGCGCGCAGGTCGACACGTGCGGCACGTGCTTTGGCGGCAATTCGACTGTCAAGCTGCCCAACTCGCGCATGGTGGGTACTCTTGCGTGTTTATCATGTTGTTGTATGTGTTTATCATGTTGTTGTGTGTGTTTATTATGGTGGGTGCGTTTGTATGTGTTTATTATGGTGCGGTGTTTGTGTTTTGTGGGCTGTTACGTCATGCCCCACATATGTCCTGAGTGTGTATTCTGTCAGTACATGTGCGCGCGTTGTGTCTGTCTGCGCGCCAATTTGCATGGCTTTGTTGTATGTTTATGCTCTATGGCCATGTTGTATGCCTATGCTCTATTGCATGGACTTATGCGACACACTCTTGCACGGCATTCCAAACGTGGTCATTTTTTCAACCACGTCATCGACCACACACATCACCCACACACCATCATCAACAACGCCCACACCACCAGGATCCCTGTGGCGTCTGCAACGGCGACGGAAAGACCTGCGCGGGCTGTGATGGCGTGCCCAATAGCAGGCTCAAGTATGACGTCTGCAATGTTTGCGGCGGAAACAACACTGCGTGCGTGGCAGTTTCACGTGTCGACCCCCCGGCACTCGACGCCAACTCGGATGCTGCGGCAATTCGCGTGTATGGCGCATTTGAGGCGGCCGCAAATTCGACGGAAGGAATTAAGCTGGTTTGCCGTATTGTCCGGACTGATGCCGCCGCGGGATCCAATGCAGCGCAGGTTACCGTCGCGGGTATTATCGTCCGCTCACCGGTCGGCACGGCTGTCCAGTGCACATTCAGCCCGGCAAAATTGACTGCCGGAAAGTACGCCGTGTCGCTTTCGCTGAATGGCGGCGTCGCCTTTACTCAATCGGCGGCCGATCTCGTGCTGTTCGACCGCAGCGTCGTGTCCATTACGCGTGTGGTGCCGTCAGAAGCTCCCTTCAACGTCGATGGCGTCATCTCGGTATGTGTGTGCGTGTGCTCGTGTGCTCGTGTGCGTGCGCTTTTGCTTATGTGCGTGTGGGTGTGCTCGGGTTTGTGGATGTGTGTCTGTTTATGTGTGTAAATACGTTGTATGTGCGCGTGCGTGTGTGCTTGTGTGTGTGTGTGTGTATCTTTATATGTTGGAATTGCACTTATTTCTTGCTGACATGAGCTCTGTTGCGCTTCCTCCTCACGCATCGTCTCTGTAGATTTACGGCAACGGCTTTGTCAACAACGGCGAGAACACACAGTGCATCTTCGTCGACGTCGACTCTGGTGATCGCTATTCAAATGCCGCGTCATTTGCAAACTCCTCAGTTGTCACGTGCAAGTATACGGCATCCGACGTCTCCAGGCGCTTTGTCATGACCGTGGGTATTTTGTCAACTAGGATTGTTGTGCATGAGTTGTATCTCGCTATTCATTGTGTGTGTCCGTGTGTGCCCGCGTGTACATTTGTTTGGAGAGATTAAGTGTGTGTGTGTGTGTCTCGTTATTTCTCCTACTCAACCTACTCACAATGGCGACACAAACACACCAACACAATGCAGGTTACATTCGATGGCGACGACCAGAACATCGCCGTGC
This sequence comes from Pigoraptor chileana, assembly GCA_943704495.1. Classification (NCBI taxonomy): domain Eukaryota; class Filasterea; order Ministeriida; family Capsasporidae; genus Pigoraptor; species Pigoraptor chileana. The sequence continues at coordinate 14,195 of CALSCR010004016.1, read as the reverse complement.
CCACAAGCAGGGCGCCCACATTCACTCTCTTTGCCGCATCCGTCGATGTGTCCAGTGTGCAGTTCACCGACGTTCTTACGTCGCTCATCGTCACTTTTGCTGGTGACGTTGCGTTTGACCCCCGCGCTGGAACTGGATGCCGTCCGTACTTCAACGCCTTGTCTCTTCAGGCACTTGGAGATGCTGCGTGCATGTGGCGATCGCCGCAACAGATGATTGTCACACTGCGCAAGTGAGTGCAGCCCTGTGTGACTGTTGTGCTACGCTTGTGTGTGGCATGTGCATGTCTGTGCATGTGTGAGTCATGTGCATGTGCTTGCATGCGCGTTTGTGGGACGTATGCATACACGCAGCCTGTCTTGTTCATCTACCCACACCTGACGTCCCTCTCACAACACTATGCCAACGCAGGACCTCCCTCAAGCCATCGGACGTCATTGTACTGGATGGCAACGCACTCCGCCCGCTCAACCAGCCTTACGGTCGTGCAACGAATGCAACAGTTCGCATCTCTCCTCCCGCAAACGTCCCAGTCCCCACAGTGAGTATTTGCGAGTGTGCTGTTTGCTTAATATGATCAGTTTCGTGGGTTTATATTGGTGCGCGCACTTTGGGTTTCCTTTCCTTGTGCTTGCGTGCGTGCATGAGTTGTTGTGACGAATGTGCCTTTGCAACGCAGAGAGACCCACAATTATTTGATTCGGATTTAAACTGGGATCTAACCCTACCCTAACCTTAACCCTAACCTCAGGTCTCGCTGCGTGCGGCGGGTGAAGTCGGCTCGTGCGACAATCTTGACATTTACTTCCAAGTGGGAGGAACTGGTGGTCGCGACGTCACTCTGACGTGGACAGTCACCGCAGATGACGGCTCTGACACGGTGAATAGTACTCCCTCACACTGGCTTGTTTATTGTGCAATTCATGGACGCTGTGGCTATGTACAAATATATATATATATATATATATATATACATACAAACACATACACATGCTTACACAAACTCACTCACACAAACTACACATATACACATACGCACGTTTAGTTCTGAGACCCCAGGAATACGCACACAACAAATAAGCTAACCACATGCATGCGTGTGCATAATCCTATTCAGTCATCCATCGTGTCGGTTCTGCGAGCGCCGGCTGTCACACAGAAGGGATCGGCGTCTATCAACGGCACTCTGCTCAAGTCAGCAACGCCGTACAAGATCTTCCTTGTCGCAACCAACTTTCTTGGTGCTTCCAGCGATGTGGCGCAAATCTCGACACGCAAATCGGCGCGGCCCATTCCAAAGGTGATTATCGTTTGTGTTTGTGTGTGTGGGTTTGTATTTTCGTCTGCATCTTTGTATATGGTGCGTTTATCTTGTCATCTTTCTGTATGTGTGGATACGTGAATCCATGTGCTGACGTGTTTACTACGTTCCTCAAACTCCGTCTCTGTCCTCTCTTTCTCTCCAATTGGCAGGTTTCAATTGTCGGTGGCACCGACCGCAAGGTGTCGCGCAGCAAATTCAACTTTTTCACTGTTGCTGCCGAGATCTCGTCATGTGGCAGTGGCGCTGGTGTGACGTATCTGTGGGAGTCTGACCAAGGCCTCGATCTGGGCGGCACTAAGACGTCATCGCAGCTTACGGTGGGTGAAGATCGCAAATGTGCTGTGTTGGATTTGATATTACATTAAGATTATACCGAGAGGGCGGGAAAGAGATGCACGATTCAAATCTGTGACTTTGGGGCTATGCCCATAATGTGCACAAGAAACAGAGAGAGTGTGTGTGTATGTATATATGTGTCATATGCTGTGCTTACCGTCCGCACCTTCACCATTTTACCCAAACGTGAATCCTAACTCTTTCGACCATCTCGCCCACACCCCTATACTCGCTGTTTGTGCGTGCGTGTGCGTGCGTTTGTATTGCAGGTGTCTCCATTCACGTTTCCTCAGGACCAAGTGACTACACTCACCGTCACCGTCACTATGGCGGACGACAGCACTATCTTCGCCTCGGCATCTCAGAAGGTAACTGCGTCATTTGTGGCAACGCATATTTTGTAAATGTTTTGGCACTGGTGCCTGACGTCAAATTTCATACCGACTAACCACACACACACACACACTCGCGCTCTCTCTTTGGAGTCGATGGGCCCAGGCCTAAGGCGTTTTGAGTACTGAAGGTCTCTCTCTCTCTCTCTCTCTCTCTCTCTCTCTCTCTCTCTCTCTCTCTCTCTCTCTCTCTCTCTCTCTCTCTCTTTCTCTCTCTTTTCAACACACACACACACACACACGCACACACACGCAGATTGTTATCGACTCGACCCCTCTCCGCGTCCGCATTGGCGGTGGTTCCCTGCAGTCGTTTGGGCGCAATCGCAACTTCACACTGAGCAGCGAATGTGCAGATGAAGACTCTTCCCCCACTGACATCGGCACGTGCAGCTTCTACTGGACTTGCGTGGATGACCAAGGCGCTCCGTGCGCGTCGATCGAAGACAAAAAGTCCATCTTCTCAAACTCCGCCGATACCCGGTACGGTTGCACACGACCACGTGACCTCGTTAGTTTTGTCTCGCTTTGTGTTTGCGTGTTGTTCTTTGTGTGGCCTCTCGTTTAATATCGATTGTTGATACATTCTTTATACAGTATATGTGTATTTATGAAATATATATATATTATGTAGTGTTTATATTTTCGTTTTGTGTATGCATTATGCATGTCTGTGTGTGGTATGTGTGTTTCTCTCCTTTCTGACAATGTGTATGCGCCACCAACGTGTCACGTGCAGCCTCCTCGACCCCACCCTCCGCGCAATGAGCGTCCCTGGCAAATACTTTGCATCAAACCGCACATACACTTTCACTGTCGACGCAAGCAAGGGCTCGCGGAAGGTGCGTTATGGGTGTATTTTTGTCTTGTTCTGTCTGGTTTTGTTTTTCTCTGCGAAGTTGCACAATATTTTCGAGTGTTTGAAGAGCACGAGGCAAGTAACACATGTTAGTAATTGACGGATAGCCTCTGACGGCAGCATATGACAACTCTATATGTATGTCCTTTGCCACTATATCCTCTTTTTTGCATGCGAAATGTGCTCGTAAGTAATTTGGGGCTCACTAATGTCGGTTCAAGCAACAACTAACTGGGCTGTGTGTGTGTGTGTGCGTGTGTCTGTGTGTCTCGTGTATCTTTGCTTGTGTGCAGGCACGCGCATCCATCTCGGTCTACATCATCCCGGGTCTCCCGCCGCTCATCCTCCTCGATGAAGTCGCCACAAAATTCACTTCTGACATCCGCGTGCGCCTCAGCTCCACCGTAATTGGCAATACCGGATTCGCCCGCCCAACCACCTCTTGGTCCGTCGTTGCCGAATCTGGTCAGTGCCGTCGCCCTTTGTTGCCATGCCTGTATGTGTTGACTGTGTCTGTGGGAAAGTAAAGGCTGAATATCTTCTCTTGTCTGCTTTACGCACCCAACATACTCCCCCGCAGGATTCGCGTCGTTTGATCTCACCAACACGACGATGATTTGTAACACTGGCAGCCGCACTGACCTCAACAACCTCTGCATTGAGGCGGGCGCACTTGTCGCGGGATCCAAGTATAAGTTCAGGCTGACCGCAACCAACGAAGAGGGCTCGTCGTTCCAGGATGCGATTGTGAACGTCAACGGCGGTCCCACTGGCGGAGAGGTGCGGGGATGTGTGCGCATCTGCACGCGTGGTTAGAGATGGTGGTGGGGTCCATTGGCTTGACGCAAGTCCTGACTTGAATTTCCACCTCGTTGTCCTTCTCCTTCGTGTTTTCTCTGCAGATTCTTGTCGACGCGGCTGTCACTGCAGGCACGGAGGTATCCGTCACTGCCAACAAGTTTGTGGACGAAGATGGCCCCATTTCATACACATTCGGCACTCGCCAATCGAACGGCCGCTTCAATCTCCTCCGTGAGCGTCGCGAGCAGAACGACGCACGCCTTCGCCTGCCGCCGGGAACCGCAGACAGCGGCTATAACGTCACTGTCGTCGTCATTGCAACCGACGCACTCGGCGCATCAAGCGAGCTCTCGGCAACCGTCAAGGTGGGGTGATTTGTTTGTATTTTGCAGGGGCACTCACGTCCCTGGTATTTTGTGTGTGTTCGGTTTGGTCACGTGTACTGCGGATGTGTTGGTTGTCGGCTGGCTGAGATCACGTGATTGAGCGCTTTCTGAATCGTGTCTCTGCTCTCGTCTGTGTGTGTGTGTGTGTGTGTCTGCGTATTTTTGTCTCTCCCTACGTGTGCCTGTGTGTTTCTGTATCGGTTTTTTCTCCCGTGTGTATGTGTGTGTGTGTGTGTGTGTGTGTGTGTGTGTGTGTGTCTTATGTTTCCTGTATGTGTCTGCGTCTATCTATGTGCAGGTTACGCCCCCCGCCCAGCTCCAGTCATCGACCGGCGACGAGGCTGCCACGTTCATTGCTGCGACATTCCTGGACGGATCGGCGTCACGTGAGCTTGCACTTGGCGACTACACGGCCTTCCTCGGATCACTCGATGTTGCAATGGACCTCATCAACAAGCGTCTCGAGGTAGTATTGTGCGCCACCCTGTCGTGTTTGTGTTTGTGTTGTTTAGTGTGTCTGGATACTATCCTGTTTTGTTGTTGTTTGTGCTTGTGCTGTTTATGTACCTGAGGTCGATGTTATCATCACTGCGTTGGCGCGCATTTGTGGTTTGGGGACTGTTTTGGTGTGTCTGTATACTAACATTTGTTGGCATTGATGCACGTTTGTGTTTGTATCTCCGTGTCACTTCTTCTCCTTCATTCACAATCATGATATTGACACAACCAACCCTCCGAAATGCATACGCGCGCGCACACACACACACACACACACACACATAGGGCACAACATGCGTCGCCACACTTGTCGCACTGCTTACGCGCGTCGTTAACTTGCTCGACACCGCGTGGCCGAAGCTTCAACTGACGGACGATGTGATCAAGCGCCTCACATCCATCCTCAATAAGGCAGTGTCGGCCTCCCAGTGCCTGCCCGCAGACGTCTTCCAGAGGTGCGTCATTCCCTAATTGAGTCATGCCCTCTTGTTCTTTTTCCTATTTAGGGCACCAAGTCCACAGTGTTGTTTGGTATCATTTCGGTTTGTGTGTGTATGTGTGTGTGTTTGCTTCGATTCAGCGGGCACAACCCCCCCTCGCATAGTCTGACTTAATGTTCCATGTGCATCTAACCAAAGTGTTTCCTCTGTATGTGTGTGTGTGTGTGTGTGTGTTTTATTTTTCCGATCGCCAGGGTACAATCGTATCTGAACCAGGTCATTCAGGCGGCTCTTTCCGGAAAGTTTTCCGATTCAGGCGCCAGCAAGGGAATGGATACCGACACGGCACTGTGGGCACTGGAGGCCGCAAAGAAGGTGCGACTGCTGTAACGGTCGTTGTTATGTCGGTGTTTATGTCGTGTTTTTTTTGCGTCTATGTTGTGTGTCTTCTTTTTGTTTATACTTTGTTGGCAATTCATGGCATGTATTCGTGTGTATGTTGCACGCTGTCTGGACATGCGCCCGACAGTCGTGTCTGTGATTCATATTTTGGGGAGCTTTATTTTGCTGCTTGTATTTGCACTTAATCGTGCAACTGCGTGGTATGTGGTGTGTGCAGCGAATCATCGCCATTCGTATCAAGATGTGACATCTTTTCCTTTCCTTTTGTTTTTTACCCCGATTTGGCGTCATAAACACATGACTCGAATCCATACCACTTTCTATATCCCGGTGGTGCTTTCGTTTGATTTTTTTCTTATTCTTTTTCCGATGCATGTCTCTTTCCGACGCCATGTCAGACAAGCGCGGGTGCGACGGGACCCACTGGCGGCGACAGCAACGGCGGGAGTGGATCGCCCGCGGCGAATGCGACGGCAACCGCAACATCCGCCAAAGCCCTCACTGACATTGTGCAGGGCGTCGGTGCGGCCATCTCAGCAGGACAAGTGCCCGGGGAGGAGCCCAAGGTGCTTGTAACGGACGATGGGAAGCTCAAGGTCACGGTCGATGTGCAGCAGGTCGGTTGTGTGTGTGGGGGGGGGGGGGGGGGGGGGGGGGGGGGGGTGTGCGCGTGTGTTGTATTGTATTGTATTTTGTATTGTATGTCTGTACGATGTGTGTGGGCTGCGTGCAACAGTCGGAACCCGCGAATATTGTCATTGTGAATGGAATTTCTGCTAAATCTTATTCGCCAAAACAGCAATCAATTTTCTTTTATTCCTGTTGTGCCACACTGACAATCTGGCATTTATTCATACATTACACCCTCACAACACGCAAACACACGTACCAACACACAAACACACATTCAAACATACAAACACACGTTCAACTACACACACACATATACATGTATACACAAACACAAACACAAACACACAATTAAAAATACGAACGCGAATACGCAGTATTCTGCTCGCGACAATCGCTCACTCAGCTTCAGCGGTGGCTGTGGCGCTGCCTGTGACGTCAACGTCCCCGCCGCAACCCTCGCCGGCCTTGTCAACATGTGAGTGATATCAAAATGCACACATTCCCCATAATTATCCTATGAGCCATTGTCGCTTTGTTTGTGTTTTTATTGCCGTCGTTTCGCCGTGTTGTTTTTGCCTTCCCGGTTTCTTTTTAGGGTTCGTGTCTCCTGTATCGTATGGACATGTGATGTACAGGTCGTGTTTTTTTGGCAGTTTTTCGCATTGTGACCAAATTCGTCGATTATTCGATTGACACCCAACCCACACACACACACTCACACACATACACACTCACTCACTCACTCACACAATCACAGCACGGGATGCGACGCCGACAAGGGCTGCCAGGCCAATTTCGGAAGCATTTACGCTCAGTTCTCTTCGAATCCCTATGGACAATCCAATGAGTGAGTTGATTTGTGTGGTTTTATTGTTGGATTGTTTTTTGTTTGCACCTTGTCTGCATTCTTCAAATTGATTTTTGGTATCTCTGGAATCCATTCTTCAAAGTGCAATGCTGGTAGTTGCTCCTCCGGCAGTCATCTTTACACATGTGTCTGTGTCTGTGTCTGTGTGTGTTTTTGTGCTGCATGTTGTATATTGCGTGTTCATTGATTCGTTGGCATTTGCATTTTCTCGCTCACCAGCACATCTGCGAGCGTTGCCGAGATCTCGCTTATCAACTCTGCCACGCGCACGCCATATGTTGTCAAGAACGCACCCTCGCCCATCAACATAACCATTGCCTGCCCTAACTGCGCCACCCTGCGTGAAGGTTAGTATGCGCACGCACACATATACACATAGCCACACACACACACACACACACACACACACACACACACACACAAACACACACACACACACACGCACACACAACACCACACACCACACAACACACAACACAGACATACTGACATGCATACACCACACACGCACACGAGATCGGTAAATTGATGGAACATACGTATACATACTCACACCCCAATTATACACACACGCATACAATGCACTACGTGTTTCTCTGTTGCAGTCAAGTGCACGTATTACAACGTCACATCCGGCAAGTGGGTGACCGACGGACTCGTCCTCGTGGCTCGCACGGCGACAAGCATAACTTGCCAGACCAACCACTTCACATCCTTCTCGGGACAGGTGCGTATGTGTGTAATATGTGACACGGCCTGTGTTTTCTTTGATCTGTGTATGTGCAATTGGCAACTGTGTGCAGTGACGTAAATGTCCGCATACTAATGTCAACTTTGCTCTCTACACACACGCACATACACATATATATGTATATATACATACACATATACCACACACGCAATGAATGAATGAGCAGAATGTCCAGGGGTCGACTCCAGGTACCGGGGACAGCGCATCTTCGTCGTCCAACACAAACGTTGTTGCCATCGCCGTTCCAGTTGCAATTGGTGGCGTCGCAGTCATTGCTGCAATTGGGTTCATTGTGTACAAGAAACGCTCACCCTCGTCCGGCAAGGCCTCGAGTGCCCCATACGGGTTAGTACATTCAAAGAGACACGCACGAGCGCATACATACTTAAATTTTGCTTCTCTTATCTCCTCCCACACCCACACCCACACCATACTTATTTCGTCGGTTTCTCTGTTGTGTTTTTTCTCCTTCCTTCAATTTCATTCTCATAATATTATGTCTTTACCTTCGATATGTGACATGGCAGGAGCAAACCGTACAAGGCCGACGATGCCTATGTTGAGGAGAGCCAGATGCACACAATGGCAAGCAATCCCCTCCGCACCGACCATGCCTGAGACAGGCGCATTGTGACAGTTGTCGAGCGAAACGGAGACACGCACTCGCTGCTTGATCATTCACTCTCTCTCTCTCTCTCGCTCTCTCGATTGTGAGTTGTGAGGGCAATGAGGTTGTCGCTCTCTAATTGAGGGATACTCTCTGTGTACTGTTTGTGTGGATGTGTATTTGGTGAGAAGCCACATTGTGCATGTGGGTGTGTGGGTGTGTGTGTCTGTGCGCTCTTGCGATTGCTGTTCGATTTGCTGCTGTTTCTCTCCATTTGTGTTGTGTTTCTTCTGTCTTTCCGGGGCCTCATGGTGGACCGACAATGATGTAGTTGTCGGCATCAGTGGCTCCATCTGTCGCTCTCTCTCTTGCTCGTGGGACGAGAGACATGCAGTCTGTCAGAATAAATCACCGGCTGGGACAGTCTCGTGCGGGTGTAACTGATTCTGCAGAAACAGTAGTGTGTCACTAATCCTGAGTTGTGCGTGCCTAGTCTGCCGGACGTTGTCAAAACAAAATACCCACCAAATACTTTAATCTGTGAACACATTTGAATTGTCTCGCAACAGACAAGCAAACCGCCGCCACTGGACTGTCACACTCAGGGAGGGCTGACAAAGTATGAGACAGCAATAACTACCGGCGTGTCAATTGGAAGTGATGATGCCTGGTCAGTGTAACAATGGCCGCAGGCGTTAGAGAATTGGCTAAGAAGATCGGTGAACCAAAGACTCCTCGGCTCTCTGTGCAAGCAACTGCTATAAACAGAATTATGTGCGATTGCGGATATCTGACTGCAGACACGAAACGTCGACTGGAAATAACGAACATATACAAATGCATTGTGCTTACAATTAAAAGTACACAGACAGGCAATGAATACACCTAAGTAAGGAAACCTCTTCAACATCCATACACAGTACGGGACAAGGGACTTCACTCTGGCATTCCCGAAAGCACTCTTACTTTCATTTTTGATACAGTTCAACATTGCAGTCGGTACGTCAGTGGTACTGGAACTCAATTCAGCAGGCCCACATCCGGGTCTTTGTAAGTTGTCAACAAAAAGAGTGTACTATTGCGCCGGCCTGCGGAGACACATCCCACATCCCACGAAGAATAAAATACTGCAAATTGCCGGCGAGACTGCCGATAGTGGCATCGCATTGCAAGAGCGGTAGGCAAGTGTGAATGGCCGAAATCACATTCCACGTCACGGTATATGAACTTACATGGCAACAGAGCGCCGGGAAAGTGCACCGTCCTCGGCTCAACCTTCAAAGAAATACAGTCAACGTACGAACTTAAAATTAATACATTGCACGCCGGCGATCGAAGTCAGGATTCATACTGCAAACCACTGCGAACCACGGCAGTCGCTGGTCAGCGGGGTGTGGATACAGTATAATCTCCCAATGCAGACACATCTCACATAAGTGGAGTGTCTGTACAAATTGAGCGTGTGCACGTTCCCAAGGGCAGACACATCAGCAACATCCACTTTACTGTAGAAGGATTGAAGTCGTGGACAATTTGCCATGATAGTGATTATCGTTAGGAAGCCCAGTTGCTTCACTCGAATTCAAAGTATATACAGTCCAAAGGGTATGGATGCTTTCATCCACGGACAGACAACCCTCTCTCGACAGCGACGAAGGGTGGAGACGCCCTGAACCACTGCGGCGATCCAACTCGAGTGTGTGTATGCCTTTCAACATCAAAATGTCATTCATGACCACATGATATCTCGCATCGATTAACAACACGTGAATACCCTCAAAGTACACACTCGAGTGCATCCACGGCGTCCTCCGAACGCTCGCAACCATCACTGACTCTAATGAGAGAGGCGATTGCCCGACAGTGCGTTCACATCGACCCGATCCCAGCGCGAGTGTGTTGAGCATTTCCAAGCGCTGCCGGCCGGGGGCATAACCTGACGTGGAGACGGATGCAACGTCCTTAAGAACGACCCCGGTGCAAACGTCGCAAAGCAAACGAATAGATTTCTGCGACATATGCCGGCTTTCCACAGACGCAAGTGACGGAAGGAGTGGGCGATACCCCGAGCCAAGTCCAAGTCGAGCCAGCATACGAAATCGACCCAATTGTCTCAGACAACCGTATGAGTCCATGGTATTGCAGAGGGAAGCTGCGCTGTAATTCGCAAACAAAAAAAAAATAAGAAAAAAAAAACAAAACATGTTTCTCTGATCCGGGAAAGTAGAAGCGACCATAGCCCTCTGCATTCAACGAGGTCAAACTGTCCATTACGTATACGTTCTCGACGTCCACACCACATCGAATGCAGTAAGTTCCGATCCTGAAAGTTTCCCGATACCGGCGACAACTCCAACACCAACCGCGCTTGCCATAACCCAAGGGTATCGCATGCGCCCCAGCAAGTGCCGGCACGAAGGTCTGTGAAAAGTGAATGCTTAACCACAAGTTCTCACACTTTTGACCCACGTGCAACGTTCAAACAAGTGAAGGAAATGAGGCCTATACGGCCGACTTTACTTCCTTGCGAAAGCCGCGCGTTGCTCAAAACCAAGTTGTTGTAACCATTGTTGTACCACCGGTTGTTGTAACCTTGTTGTAACACCGGTTGCAGTTGTAACCAAGTTGTTGTAAGCACGTAGTTGTAAAGCGGCCAGGAAGGTGAAGAATTCGTCGCGAAAAACGCGATTGAGCTCGCGGGCAGCGTCGTAAGCTCGGGTCAGTCCGCGAGCACTGGATCAACGAACGGCGGGCATGTTAGATGGCTCATGAAAGTTCATCGCAGACCGGCATTTTTCACACGCACTGAGTGGCGGTCTCAAAAACATCCAGCTGACACCCAACAATGAGAACACATCGAATCGCGCGGCTGCCGGCAAAGAAGAGTCTCCGGGTCGCAACAGAGGTAGTCCGTTGTAAAGAAGTGAGAAAAGTAGAGTAAAAGCTGTGTGAGCAGCATCAATGGTTGCCATGTGCAAGACAAAAAGCCAGTCTGAAAGGTTAGATTGTCACGTGAGTAAGACCCATCACGTGAGTTAGACCCATATTTATAAACATGTAATAATTAGGATAATTATAATCTATTTATGGATGCGCAACGCATAGGCCAAAGCAAACTATTTTGGATATGAGTATAATTTGAATTGCTGAATGTGGATGCTATTTATGGATATCTGTACCACGCGTGTCTATTAATGGATAGAAATCGGGGGCAAAGCAATCTCCGCGGATCTGAGTATGATCTGCACCGTGTCTATTTCGGGATGCGTCTGGGGGCAGTGGTCACTATGGACCCATTGACCAGCCACGGGTTTTTCCACGCAGAAAAATAAAGCCACAGCCATACATAAGTCATACTGAAATAAAAAAGCCGCAATCCAACGAAGCATTCATATCTCATGTCGACTCACTGACAGCGACCCAGTCCGTCCGACCTGAATATGAGCAAGTTGCTCTGCGGAACTGACACAGACACTGTTCTCAACTCACTGGCAGACACTGTGTGTGTACTCTGATGATTCAGTCGCAAAAACATAAGAAAGCAGACCACGCGCAGTCTCGACGGGAGCACCGCATTGATAGATATTCACTACTGTACTCCGCCGACTCACATCGCAATCCGATTCACTGTTAAAGTGACGTGTGGGAGGCGTGTGTTGGCAGTGTCGCATCATACGACCGAGTGTACTGTCGTTTTCCGAGTGAGTCACTGAGTAGCACTTTTTAGTACATAAGCCCACAACTTTCATCTCAGTCCCGCACTCAAGTGCATACTCGGTAGTGAAGTGGGCTGTACTACAAAACGTGCATCCAGCGACGTCTGGGCCGACCGGCAGTTGCATTAGTTTGTCTCAGCCCAGTTGTTGCGGCTGGGCACGTGGGCTGACACTTGCAAATGGAGAGCTGAGAGAGGGTTTGGCTGTCGCTGCTGACGGCCTTTCACTATGACCGATGGAAGCGAGTCCTCGGCAGACGACGCCGAGTCATCGCAGAGTCACACACCGCCAACAGACGCTGTGCCCACGGAGAACATACCCGCGGAGCACGTGCCTCTGGAATCCGGGCGTCGCATGTCTGTCGATGCCGACTGCAATGGAGTTGGTCCACGGAGGAAGGGTGGCAATGCATACATGGACGCAGGGCGTGTGAGGAGTCGGCAGTCGGTCGAGTCTCTAGATTCGTCCGCCCATCGAAAAAACAGCAACGCTTTTGTGGACGCGGAGGAAGTGACGCGCCGCCACTCGGTCCATCACGACGACTCCGCCCACTTGCGCAGCGCCTCGCTCCCTTCTGCCGCCGCCGCCGCCGCCGTGGGTTCACCTCATAGCTGGTACGACGGCGCTGTGGATGGAAGCGGTGTGTACGGGAGGAATAGCCGGAGCAGCCTTCATGACGCCGATTCCACCCAACGGGCGTCGCCGTATGCCCTTGACGCTGATGCGGAAGCCATTCCACAGCGAAGACACTCTGTGGGATCATATGCGAATGCTGGAGTGGCGGCAGAAAGTGACCCGCCCGTCCGTCGCAACTCGATACGTCGCGTGCACAGTAAAGGAGGGGAGAGTGTGAGCAACCACGACGGCGGCATCGCGTCCACATCCGCCAATGCACTGTCTGGGACTGTCGACCGCGGTGCAGCAGGATATGTCAACAACGCAAGTGGAGGCTTGGTGCTACAAAGCAGCAGTTGCCGCAATCAGAATACACGCCTGGAAGAGCAAGGCGACGACGAGGAGTACGACTCGTTTCCAGTGAATCCCGAGGACGAGTGTGGCGAAAGCGGCGAAGAAGGGGAAGAAGATGGCGGTGGGTAGTGTCGCTTTTGAAGTCGCATATGCATATGCGTGTGTGCACATGTTTGAGATGGCTATGCATGAGCGCGAGTACATGTGTATGAGTGTATATGTGTGCACACATGTGTGTTTGGGTCTATTATGGTGTGTGTGGAGAGGACCATGATTTTCGGATTCATACCTTACTCGTTTGCACAATTGAATATGATGTGTGCGTGTGTGTGTGTGTGTGTGTATGTGCGTGTGTGTGTGTGCGTGTGTGTGTGCGTGTGTGTGTGCGCATGTGTGTGTGTTTATGTGTGTGTATGTGCGTGTGCGTTTGTGTGTGTATGTGCGTGTGTATGTGTGTGTGTCTGTAACGCAGAGTACGATGAGTATGAGTACGCCGACAACGGCAGGTATGTGACAGCATCACACATTGTTTGTTTTCACTCCGAACAAGAATATGGAGTCACAATGTCCCCAGATGACTCCACCGCGTGTACTCAGTATGTTGTGCTTCATCGCTCTTCTCTGAATGGTCTTCGTGGCTTTTATTACCAGTTTTACGGAACTTTTCACTTTGATCGGTATTCCAACGACATCTAATATTTGACACTCTCGTACACCACTCACACACACACATCCACATGAACACACACACACGAACGCACATACACACACATACTCACATTCTTGTAATACAGCGATTCTGACGGACAGGAGGAATTTGAGGGCGTCGATGCATTTGAAGGAGAATTTGAAAAGGATCCCAGAGTGAGTGTTTGGACGAATTGGCTTTGGGTATTCTTCCACATTGGGTGGCAATGGCACCCCATCCGCCTATTGTACTTATGTAATTTTGTACTATTATACTTTTCATATGTTTTCAGACTTTATATGTACACATTTTTCATACTAATGGTACTGTCAGTCTGATGCCGGTTGCGGAACGTGTTTGTAAGTGTGTCCAATATCTCCCTCTGCATATATGGCGCAATGAGCACCATCAACCGTCTGGATACGAATCGGGTTCATATTGTTTGCCGTGTGACACTGACACACACACACCCACACACCCATACACCCACCCACGCGCGCACACACACCCCCACACACACACGCA